>JANTPZ010103188.1:0-12476 GCA_025593235.1 Vachellia pachyceras
ACTTTGACCTTTGACTTTTGTAAATAACCAAAATGCCCTTACATTTTCTCTTATTTACCATATTGTCCTAAACCCTTACCTTTTTAAAATTCCATTTCATCCTTTTCCTTTAATGACATTTGGGTCCTTCCCAGAAGGTCAACTATCCTTCCATTTCTCCAGAGGAAGCACGCTTAACTGCGATGATCAAATGGAATTTAGTCCATTAGGACTAGTTGACCGTAATCTTTCTGGTCTATCACCTTCTTCTTTTTTTGTACTTTCCATTTTGGACCTTAACTCAACCCATAACTGCCGGTTTGGCTTTTATTTCAAATTACAGAAATATACGGATATCACAAAATCACACATTAATATAATGCTAATAAACAAGTATATATTTAAATTAAACCTATTTTCTTTCCAAACTTTAAGTTTTCCAACAATTCTCCACCTTCCATCATAATTTAAATCGTATATCTCAATCTCCTTTATATCATCCAATAGTTCTATTGCTCTTTCTTAAAATTATAACCAATATACCAAAAATCCCCAAAAATCAGTATCTTTAAATCCTCTAAAATTACAAAAATCAAATATGTTCAAACACTTATTAAAACCCCAATTTCCTTCTTCCATAAATCATGTTTCATCCAATAGAATCAAAAAAAATATTAAAAATTCTCAAATCAACTAATAACAAAACTAAACCAATTAAATCACCAAGAACACTTCCAATACCCTAAATAAATAGTTTACTACAATTTTAATTGGATAAATAATCCATAAATAGCAAAAGTTGGGTTTGATTCTAAGAAAAATTGTTATAAAATAATAAAAAGACCAAATAAAAATCCAAACCAACCAAAATTATCCATTAACAATCCTTTACATTCTTATACTCTTATTTTGTCAAAACTCAAAACTTTTCAAAACCCTAACTCTAAAAATTTCCTCTAACTAGAACGAAATCACTATCATATGAAAGAGAAAAATTCATAAAACAATTTTTATGAAGGAAGTTTAACAATTAGAGGTAGTTTTACTTACCAAAATAAGCTTCAAAATATTGGAAATGATGGACAAAGCGACACAGGCGACATATGAACAGTGAGCGAAACGAAAGTGATGAGCTCTCTCTTGATAGGTTTAAAATAAAACTTATAGCAAAATTTGCATAATTTGAGCTAAAGGTTTAAAATATAACAAAATGACCCCTTTTACTTGTGCACCACGATACACTTAATGGGGCGTAGGCTTCAAGAGCTTGAGGAATAAAAAAAGAGATGTGTTGGGTAGGTTTAGCCCATCAACGGGTCCCGTATAGAGGAATAAGCAAGAAACGTTTCCACCCTAGTAGCAGCTCTTCCAGAAAACATAGCCACTTTAGGGACTCTCAACAGAAGAATCATCCTCATGGCATTCATGCAGTAAGAGGACATAGTGGTTGGGGTCACAGTCCATGCCAAAGGTTGGTCAAGAGTCAAGAGTCATTTAGAGGCTCTACCGTTATTACTCCCAACTCGAACAACCATTCCTTTTGCTAGTAGTGCGGTAGGTGTCACCCGGGACAGTGTTGGGTTTGTTATGCTTGTGGAGAGGTTGGCCACATGGCTAAGTATTATGGGAAGGTGAAGAAGATCAACCCGTCTAAACCTTCGATTATAGGGAAAGGTGTATGCTCTAACAGTTAAGGAGGCCAGTGCAGCTTCCAACTTGATTAGAGGTAACATTCTTCTTAACAAAAACCTTTATGTGCTTTATTAGAGTCTGGTGCTACCCATTTGTTTATAAATTTTGTTTATCCGGAGAGGTTGAAGTTGTGCTTGGTTGATTTGCCGTATGACTTGTTTGCATCTACTTCTGTGTGAGTTACGGTGGAAACTTTTAAGGCATGCATGAGAGTATATGTGATTTGTAATGGTTGAAAGATGAGAATAGATTTGTTTTGTTTGCCTCTGATTAGAATTGATGTAATTATTGGTATGGATTGGTTATCATCGAATAGTGCTACTTTAGATTTGGCAAAGAAGACGGTGGTAATGCATGATGGTTCCACACCAACTACAATGTCAGATACTCCAATGTTGTTGTCAGCTTTTCAGGTAGAGAAGAGTGTCTAGAAAAGATGTGAAGCATATTTGGTTTTCTTCTCAATCCAGGTAGAAACTGAGGAAGGAGTTGATCATATTGAGGTTGTTAATGAGTTTCCGGAAGTATTCACAGATGAGATGTCTGGCTTACCTCCAGAAAGAGAGGTAGAGTTTTCAATTGATTTGGCACCTGGGACAGAGCCTATTTTGAGGGCTCCATACTGAATGTCACCTTTGGAGCTTGCAGAGCTGAAGAGATAGATATAAGATCTATTAGAAAAGGGTTTTATCTGGCCTAGCGTGTCTACGTGGGTTGCTCTAGTATTGTTTGTAAAGAAGAAAGATGGTAGTTTGAGGCTATGCATCGATTATATTCACTTATGAGATTTCTGGCATGCATCCAGAAAGAGAGGTAGAGCTTTCGATTGATTTGGCACCTGGGACAGAGTCTATTTTGAGGGCTATTATAGAATGTCACCTTTGGAGCTTGCAGAGCTGAAGAGATAGATAGAAGATCTATTGGAAAAGGGTTTTATCAAGCCTTGCATGTCTCCGTAGGTGCTCTAGCATTGTTTGTAAAGAAGAAATATGGTAGTTTGAGGCTATGTATCGATTATAGACAGCTTGACAAATTTGACCTAATGGTTTACAAATAACAAAATGACCCCTTTTACGATTTCTCTCTTTTTATATATAATAATTTATTTTACATTTCAAAAATTATATTTAATTAAATCTATTATACTTAAATAACATAATAATAACTCTCAATTATCATAAAATAAATATTTTCTAATCACAAATTTTAAAAAATTAGGGTGTTACAACAAGTACTAAAAAATTACCAACAATACCTTGATCAAGAAATTACTTTAACCTTGATCCTCATGCTGTTTCCTTTGGAAAGCCTCTTTCATTATTTATAGATCTTGATCATCAAAAGACTCATTTGCATATTGTGATCCTTCATACAATGGTTAATTCTTTTGGAAGTAAGGACTTAAACCTCACCTAGGATATCCTTTTTCTTCTTGCCTTTCTGTGTACTCCAATTTTCAATACGCATAATCAAGTTCTTTCCATTCCCTTAACATGTTGGTAATCTCACATAGATGTTGTGTAAGAGGAAGTCTTTAAACTTAATCATTTACCTTATATGCTCTGCAATGAAGTTACCTCCTAACTCCTCTTTCAGTGCATATCACATAACCAATGCCGTTGGATTTCTTTTCACATTTATTTATTTGTGATATCACTTTTAAGGTGATATGTGCTTGTATTGTTTTCATCTTTTGGCCATGTAGGTCTCATAGTTTTTGTTATGCTGAGTTGAGTCCTCAGTTTTAATAGTACCATGACACTGATTAATGTTTTATGACATCTTCCATTTACTTATATGAGAACTTGAAATGCCATATATAACTGTTGTTCCCATTAAGTTTATTTATTGTATTCTTGTTCTTGGTAGTCATTCTTAGCTTAATTACTAAAATCATCCCACATATAGGGTTGTTCATGTTTGATGTTAAACCAATAACATATTTTGTTGATATCTTGCTTTGATGATAACAAAAAACCCCAAATTATGGCAGGATTTGGAATCTGGTGTGATATTTCTAAAACTGTGCTAAGCTTGTCAGAAGAAGTTTTGAAACTCGAGTCTCAGCTTTTGCAAACTCAAGTTATTTTTTAAAACTGGATATTGAAACTGGAAGTTTTGAAAAGAAGTTTTGCGATCAAGTTCAAAAACTAGAGTCCTAAGTTTTCAAAACTTGAAGTTCCATAACGTGCAAACAAAACTGGAAGTCAAAACTTGAGGTTCCAACTTCAAGTTTTCTCATCACATTATATAACTCGAGTTCCACAATTGCGTTACAAAACTAGTGTCAAAACTTGATGTTTCAGCTTCAAGTTTTGCCATCACATTATAGAACTCGAGTTCTAGGTTTTTCAGAAATCGAGTTCCATAACTGTCTCTCAAAACTTGATTCGAAAACTGGAAGTTTTCACAGAACTCGAGTCCTTTATTTTTCAAACTCGAGTTCCATGCCTTCCAAGATTTCATCAGTTCAGAAACTTGATTCCCAAACTCAAGTTCTTACTAAAAGTTTTCCAAAACTCAAGTTCCTAATTATACAAACTCAATCTCAAGGACCTTTTCAACAAAATAGTTTTTCACATGTTTTAGAACTCAAGTCCTCATTTTCAAAACTTGAAGTTTTACAATTGGACTCCAAAACTTGATATCAAAACCTAAAGTTTTAAATAGAAGTTTTTCAACTATATTTCAGAACTCTCACTGCAAACTCGAGTTTCAAATGAAAGTTTCCTCAAACTCGAGTTATGCTTATAAAAACTGGAAGTTTTACTACATGACTTTCAAACTCAATCTTATAGAACTCAAGTTGTGAGATGTTGAAAACTCTAGTTGCATTTTTCTCTACTTGCTCTCATAAATGCTACTGCAGTTCTTACATCAAAGTAGCTCAGGTTGACTGAGAATATCTTTGAGCATTAATGAGGTCTTCATTGCCGTTGAACTGCATTAGCTACAGCATTACTGACAAACCATGAAAGCAGCAGTTGTGAGTAACGGGTACAAATCTCACTCTAACGGCAATTCAAACTCTGAGCAATAGCTAGCAAATGATGTGTGGGCTATAAATGAAAAGCAATCAAGCTAGAGAAAAAGATGACGAAGAAGTTAGAGTCACTGAACCCATAAACAGAGCATAACTTTAGGACTCTAATATTTTCTTCTCAGAGAGCTTCAATGTTTACTTATCCACTCTTTAAGAGAGTAGTTTATTAATTCATCCAAACTCAATGTATTTAAGTGAGAAAATCAATATTAGAATCTTAAGATTGTTAGTTTGAGTTTGAGTTGAGAAACAAAGCATGAAAGTCTCTGTTATAGTGAATAGTGTGAAAGGAAGTGTGATTCCCAGTGTAACCTTACATGTGGTAAGGGGGAGTGATTGTAAAGGTTTCTCAAGTACCTACTGTTAGATATAATTAGTTTTGATGATGTCAAATAAAAAAGAGCAAAATGTTTTCACAATGCAAAAAGTTTTTACAATACATATGTACCATGCATAATGATTTACAATGCATAATGGTTAATCAATATTTGTTTATTTTTTTAATTGGAGGATGATGTGGTTAAATAATTAAATTTTAAGGTTAAAATATTTTAAATAGATGTTTTATCATTATACATTGATTAACCATTTATCTCATATTCATTTAGATGCTTAGAACTGATTTTTGAAGTTAATACTCGAGCATTGGATCATAATACTCGAGTATGATGAGTTTTCAAAGTTTCCTAGGAAATACTTGAAGCAATGCTCGAGCATAAACATCAAGTATTGAGTTATTAGTGTCAATAATTGAGCATTAGGCTATAATGCCTGAGCATTGACCTCTGTGACTCGATGCTCGAGCACTGGATCTCTAATGCTCAAGCATCGGCCACCTCTGTTTTCTGTCAGCTTGACATATTCTGGTATTTTGATCATATCTCCTAAAATACAACTTCGATTGATGTGAAACCAATTTCATATGAAATCATACTCTAAATGAGTTTCATAAACACTAAGAACAGCATCAAAATGATTTCAAATGAAAGAGATATAAATTTCTAAACTTGGTGGTCAAAACTGAACACATTATTTCTAAGCTCTACTTATTGAATCTGTCATAACTTTCTTTATATAATAGCTTTGGAGCTTATTCTTGTTTCATGTGAAAATAAACTTTTAGAGCTTTCCATTGATATATTATTTTTAAAGTTTGGAGTTGAATTGAGAGAGATATGGTCGTTGAAATTTGAACTACAAGCTGAAATCTGGACCATGACTCCAATGCTCGAGCACTAGCACCTAGTGCTCGAGTATCGAGCCTCAGAATTAGATTTTCTCCACAAAACTTGCAATGCTCAAGAACTAAGCTCAGAATTAGATTTTCTCCACAAAAATTGACACTTAATGCTCGAGAATCATGCTTCTGGGACTCAAAGCTTTCACAGAATACTTCAAGCACACATGAAAGCATTGCCAATGCTCGAGCATTGGCACCTAATGCTTGAGCATCAACTTTAAAACAAAGGTTCCTAGACAGTGCTGTCAACGAATACTTTAAGCATTGACTGCAACACCACCAATGCTCGAGTACTAGAAACCAATGCTCGAGCATCGAGTAAGCTCTGTAAGTACTCATAATACTAGAGCACCATGACTTAACACTCGAGCATTGAGAATTTTAAACACACTATTTTTCAATACTTTCACAGAATGCTCAAGCAATCTTAAAAAGCATTGTCAATGCTCAAGCACTACGTTTCAATGCTCTAGCACTGAACTATTTTACTGGCAAAACTCTTTTCTATGCTCAAGCACTATCTCGTAGCATTGACTTCACTGGAAGCGTTGTGTTTTAATACGAGTATTCAGATAATTTTTAAATACTTTCATCTTATGCTCCAATATTGAGTCATAGCATTGAACTTTTCTTTGAAACATACATTGCAATACTCAAGCATTAAAGTGTAATGCTCGAACACTGCTTTCTTTGACAGCTGAAGTCTGACAACTTCACTTACTCTCTACCAAATCTTTCCTTATTTGTGTAACAGCTTTTTGAATATCAACTACTCTCGTAAATGCTTCATGCTTAGACTTATTAACAGGAATAGGCATATCTAAATACTTCTCTAGTATGGGCGCTCAATGGAGAATTCACAGACAAAGTTTCTCTTCATGTCAGAGCTATTTAACACAGAACATAATAACCTCATCAGACACTGAATCAAAAGTATAACGAAAGCAAAGCAATTTCTAACAGATTGATCTTCTTCAACAAATACTTGCTCCTTGTCAAGACTCTAAAGACTATTCTTTCTCTTTCAACAATAAAATTTATCAGAGCAGGCCAAGTTTGAAAAACAAAGCACAAGAGCCAAAACCAAACAGAAAATATAACGCTTCTCTCCAATGGATATAATTTGCCAACATCTATAAATATGAGGAGGCAACAAACAGAGAAAGGAGACGAAGTATATTGAGTCATTGAACACAAAATAGAGAGTGTGGATTCGAGGAAATCACACAACTACTTTAGGACTCTGACATTATACTTCTCCGTGAGCTTCAATATCAAAACAATCTGCCTCATAGAGTGAAGCATTTCCCAAATGTAAACATCCCAACCTTTGAGAGTCGCTTAGGATAGACTTGAGTGAAACAGAGTGTAACCTTACATGTGGTAAGGGGGAGTGATTGTAAAGGTTTCTCAAGTACCTACATTATAAACTTGAGTGGGTTCATAAGTGCCTGAAAACATTTATGGGGTTCTCAAGTACCCACTGTTACGAACTTGAAATAGCTTCACAAGTGCTATAGAGAACTTGTGGTTGTAATGGTTTTCCAAGTACCTGGTTTAAACTTGGATGTTATAATGGATTGAAAATTTCAGAGGAGTCTAAGGATTGGATGTAGGTCAGAGAGGGCCGAACCAGGATAAATTGTTGTGTGATTATCTTACCTTTATCTTCTCAAATTTCTAATTGTTTCTTTCTTACTCAATCTGATTTCATACTCTGTTTTGATTAACTTATGATTCAGACATTTTGATCAATTAAGTTTTGAACAAAATGTTTGTAACACTGATTCACCCCCTCTTAGGTGACAACCATCTTAACACCTAAGTTGCAAACTTGAGTGGTTTCATAAATGCATGGAAACATTTATGGGGTTCTCAAGTACCCATCATGACAAACTTGAAATGGGTTTCACAAGTGTATGTGATGACATTGTGATTGTAATGGTTTTCCAAGTACCTGGTTAAACTTGGATGTATAGTGGATTGAAAATCTCAGAGGTGGTCTGGGGACTGGACGTAGGTCAAAGAGAGCCGAACCAGGATAAATTATTGTGTGCTTATAGTTCTTTTATCTTCATTAACGTATATTAATTTTCTCATAGACAATCTATTTTCATACTCCGTTTTTGATTAACTCATGGTTTGAATATTTTGATCAACTGAATTTTGAAAAGGAAATTTTTTGAGACACCTAATTCACACCCCTCTTAAGTGACAACCATTCTAACATATTTAACATATAGCATATTGAAGTATAAAAATTTCACATACTTGTATTAATCTTGACTAGAGAAATAATAACATCAATAGGTCCACGATGAGGAGAATAGTTAGCACCTCCCATCACACAAATTCTAACAATACTACTATTATCTATCAAGGAATTTATATATGTACCACAAATAAAATGCTCAATTATGACTTTCAGAAAGTTTCTTTTCTAAAAGCTCCCACATAGATAGAACATATGAAATTAGCTCACACTTAGAGCATATAACACTCTTAAAAGACTCAATTCTAAGAGCTCCCACTCAAAAAGAGTATTTGACTTTCACTTCTTCATGTATCTCATTTTATTATTTTCATACTATCTTATCATTTGGGAATTAAGACAACATAATTGTTTAATCAAATTCTCATTTTGTTTGATCTTCTCATGTGTAATTTTAGTCAAACAAATCTTTAAAGGGCTATGCATTTATGTTTTTCAAACCCAAACTTAACAGGCTCTCAATAACCATGGTTTCACAAAATTTAGTAGGAATCTCATATTCCCAAATAACATGAAAGAAGTAATTCTATATTATCTCAACAATTTTTAAAATTTTCTTTTTCCTTATAGAAATATTTCAAATATCTTATGCAATGTATCTTTATTTCTTTATAGAAACAATTTTATCATTTGTTTTCAAGTCTTTTATAATTTGAAACGTAAGAGGTTAGATTGAGCTTAGTTTACTTTTTCTTCTCTTGATATTCTGTACTTGATATGCATCTTTCTTTGAATATCACCTTGATTCAAGGTTGTAATATTAGGGGATTTATTTGTTTTAGAACCCTTGACAAATTCCTGTCTCTTTAGTATTTGATCAGTGACTTTCACCTCCTTTGAGGATTGTCAAAATTTGAATATTAACATTAGCATTCTCAAGGTAGTGAATATTCATTTCTTATTTCAAGTTGATCTTTTGAATTTTCTTCCATTTACACCTCTTGTACAATTTCAGTATGAAATTAGTCTTACTTTGACTCATTTCCCTCTTGATCCTTTTTAGGATCTTCTCCTTTTGGGTTATATCTTGGAATCTCATGCTCGAATAAGTGAAAAATTGGATTTCTTCATATAGACTCAATGCTTAGGAGATGTGGCTAATAACTTGTTCATTTCCTGAATTAACACTATGTAGCTCATACTCAAGTTTACGTTTTTTTTCGCAAGACCACATTCAAAAATAAAAAACATTGGTTAAGTGCTCTTAGAACTCTTTAAGTTCAAATTTATCCCAAATAAGAATATTACTAATAATTACATTATTTTGACATTTTTAAATGTGTAAAAATAATAGAGCATATCATTAGAATACTTTAAAATAGCTACATTTAATCTTCAAAATATACCAATCATATGTTTAGAAGCTCTTGAATTTAGGAATTTTTAGGGGAAAAAACCTTATTTAGAGTCCAAACGCGCCATAAGAAGGATAAGGAATAGAAAAAAAAATTCTGGAAAAACGTAATCCTCAAGCAAGCCCATTTGGAGTGGGATATCCATGCACCATCGTTAACGCTACATATGGTAGCACGCACCATACTTCCAATATGCACGCATTATATTATTATGTCTTATACTGCCATCCACATTTCATTTGGGTTCACTGGTGGGCCCACACTCCTTTTTTTATGTAAATAACATGTTTTGTTTATTTAAGTGTGGTCTAATTATGAATGGACATAGACATTTTAACCCAGTCTCTTCTTCTTCACCAAAACGTTGCCAAACTTTTTTTTGAACAGATCCGATGGACCAGTTTTCATTGGGCCTAGATTTTTTTGTTTAGTTACCTAGTTTGCTCATTATTCAAATGCACAGTTTCACTAATGGGTGCTTGGTAGAGTTGGCAAGGGCTACTACCAGCATTCCTCAGGGTGAGGGTTTGAACCCTAGGGAGTGACAGACACGATAATTAACGCAACCTCAAAGAGGTTGTCCCATCGGTACCTCGCTACCACCGTAAGATCTCCTCGCGGGGGGTCCGGATTAGTCTAGGTCGGGCAATAAACCCAGGATACCGGATGGTTTATACCAAAAAAAGAATGCACAATTTAATTTTCTTTTACAGAACGGACTAAACGGCGACGTTTAGAGGTCAAAAGGTTTTTTCAACCTCCAGCCAAGTTGACTTGACTTGGATTGTGAACTGAGTCAAATCCGTCGGACACGAAATTTCCTTCTCCGTGATCTCAAAGTGCGACCTCCGTTTCATGCATTCTTGGTGTCTAAAATCCAAAGCGCTACTCAATAGACATCGTTGATTCTTTAATATGTGAGAAGCAAATCTGAAGTATATAATCATGAAGAGAGCAATAATAATTACTTTTTCAAGTCAAAGAGCAATAATAATTATTAGAAGCATATAACAGCAATACAAGCAATGAATGATAAGTTATATATGAAGTGGAAAATTATCATCTGAAAATTTGTATTGTTGGCTTAAAAAAATGAACCATTACTCTCATACTACCACTGGATTTCGATGTATGCTTAGAATCGATCTACTCATTGAGTATACACATAAGAATCAAAGCATTGATGTAGACTCTTATTATGTTACACAACAAAAGCACCGAAGGAGAGGGGGAGATGTACAGAGAGAAACAAGAGAAAATTCCACTGAAGAGTTTCCATTTCTCGTATATGCAGAAACTAACTCCCATTTCCCTATGTAATACACATGGGAAGTCCCAAAATTTGAAAATTTAATACATAGAGGGGGAATTAACTCTATTGACCCATACGGCTTCTCTATTTGTATTTCTATCCCAATCCAAATTGCTTTAGGGCTTGTTTGGAATCTATTTTAAAAATAGCTTTTCAGATTCTGAAGTAAAACCTATGTTTTGGAGAATAGATTTTGAAAAATAGCTTTTACGATTCCAAAGAAAAACCTGTGTTTTGAAAAATGATTTATGTTTGGAAATTTATTAGCTTTTACGGATTCCGAGGTAAAAAAGTAGGTAGGAAAGAGAAAGAATGAAAAGTAGGAAAGATGAAAGAGAAAGAAAGAAAAGAGGAAAGAGGAAAGAGAAAGAAGGAAAAAAGTAGGAAAGAGGA
Source organism: Vachellia pachyceras (assembly GCA_025593235.1). Taxonomy (NCBI): domain Eukaryota; kingdom Viridiplantae; phylum Streptophyta; class Magnoliopsida; order Fabales; family Fabaceae; genus Vachellia; species Vachellia pachyceras. The sequence goes on from JANTPZ010103188.1 coordinate 11,287, forward strand.
AAGAGAAAAAAGTAGAAAAGAGAAAACCTAGGTTTCAAACCGAGGTTTTGTAACCAAAATAGCTTTTCAAAAATTTTTTTTACTTGGATGAAACATAGGTTTTGGAGTAAAATCTAGGTTTTAAAACTAGACCTAGATTTTAGAAAGAGGAGGCAAACAAGCCCTTAAACTCTTATTCACCAAGAGTGAACCAGTATATTCCAACAAAATCATTCAAGCTCGAAGAAGATTGGTTGGTCGAATGTTGGAAAAACTCTTGGTGGTCAGACTTCTTGTAAGTAGACTTAATTGATTCTTATATATCTCTATTTAATTCGCTTCATTTCTGAAGTAATTACTTTTATTTAATTTTGATGCAGCTTATTCGAGATCCATGTTTGTACGAAACTTATTAATAACCCATAGCTGTGCCTTTTTATCATCTTATTTGTATGCATGTCCTGTATAATTTTGAGGTTACATATTATGATAATATATTTGTAAACAGTGATATATGTTTTTAAAAGTACACATAATTTTAAATTTGAGAATGTTTTAAATTTTGAAGGGTAATAAAGTGTCAGTTATAAAGGTCAAATTACTGAGACCTCTAACAATTCCTTTTCAAATAAGTAATCTTACATATTTAAAATTTTAGGCAAAAAATATTTGTTATGTTTAAAGTTGGACAAATAATACATATGATGTGTAAATTGTTTGTCCTGTAACTAAGTCAACGCCGTTCTTCAATCTAATGCTTAAATAATACGTCATGTACTTTTACTTCTTTAATTTTTTCTTTCTTTAAAAAAATCATTTCATTTTATGTTTATACTGTCATGCAAACATGCCATAGCATGGTAACAATTAAACTACAAAAGATTCGAATTGCATACATTTAACGCCTCATACAAAATTGCCTTCAATAGAAAAAAAATACTCATGACAATTGATAATGGCAAAGACAATTATAAATTAATCCTTAAGAAACTTCAATTCAAGAGACCGAATAAAAAAGACTTCCTCTCCAAAGGTAGAAGTGTCTCTCTCAGCTCACCAAGCAAGGACAATTTTCGCTCATGGTCTGCTTATTCGAATCTCTACCATAGGCTTGTAATTATTCTACCTCTCTACCACAAGATCAATATAATGTGAATCAAGAGGGCTTAAAGGTTAAGATGGATGATGGGGTTCTAAAATTAATGGAATGA
>JANTPZ010103220.1:0-13517 GCA_025593235.1 Vachellia pachyceras
CTTTCATCTTTCCTACTTTTTCTTACCTCCCTTTCCTCTTTTCAACTTTTCATCCTTTCTCTTTCTTCTTTCCTAACCACTTTTTGGCCTCGGAATCCGTAAAAGCTAATAACTTTCCAAACATAAATCACTTTTCAAAACCTAGGTTTTGCCTCGGAATCTGTAAAAGCTATTTTTCCAAAATCTATTCTCCAAAACCTAGGTTTTGCCTCGGAATCTGTAAAAGCTATCATGAAAATAGCTTCCAAATAAGCCCTTAGTCTATGCTCGTGTCTACTCATGCTCCTTCTCATTCTCTTTGCTTTTCTTCTCTCTCCCACGTGAATTTTTCTTAAACAATCAACTCACATCATAAGCCTAAGGCTATTCTTGCCTCTCTTTGCAATGCTTGCAAACTCATGGCATGTCTCTTTTCCCTTTTCTTCGTTCTTTAAGGCGGCACAGGAATGAGGGAAGAGTTTGGGAGCTTGAGACGAAGGTGAGGGAAGAGCTCTTCTCTCTTTTCTTCTTCTTTCTTTCACAGCGACCAAGAAATGGGCGCACGAAAAAATTAGGGGAGATGAGGTCTGAGCAAAGCAAGCCAATGAGTTTTTTTAAACCTGGTCAATCGAGTTACCATAAGATCCAACCAGGTTATATTGGATCAAGTTGTCATAACCTGACCGGACTGAAGGCCGGGTCATCGGTTTTCTGCAGCTAGTCCAGTCCAAGTTCCCATTCTTTGCAAATAAAATAAACATATTATTAAGACAATTTGATATAACACTATAGGGGCTAATAAAAAATAGGGAATGGAGGTTGGCCCTTGAAACGTGTAAAATAGATGTTGGGTTATAAGCTGCTAAGAATTGTGTTGGGGTTAATTAGTGAGGACCCAGTGTCCCTTCGACCCTTTAAAATCAATATGTGTGTGTTTGTTTTCTTATCTTTTCTTTTTATTTTACAGAAACTTAAAACTAGTAGTTTCGGTCCTTCAAGATGTAAAATTTTTTAATTTTTTATTAAATTATGGGGATATATTTTTTAAATAAAATGAAACTTAAGTAACTAAAATCATTAATTTTAAACTTGATAAGGAATAAAAATTAAAATAAGGGTAAATTTAAAAAACTAAAAATTTATTAACCCTTTGAAAAAAAAATGGACAAGTGGGATGCCCCACACAATTTCTCTAATTCTCTGACCGAGCCATAAATAAATATCAAAATATTGAGTACGTAAAATTATATAAATTCGGCTTGTCTTTTTGTTGCGGCCTAATCAAGTTCAATAGATTTGTTAGTTGGGTGTGGATCCAACAAAGGAAGGTCTTTGTTGTGTTGCAGACGTCCAATTATTGCAACCTTTGCAATGGAATAGATCCTTTATCCGGCAATTCTACGCTGCTTCAATTATAAATAGTCACATCTCTTTTTGCAACCTTTTCGAATAAAATTAATTGGAAAGGAAACTCCCCAGGGTTATTCACAGCTAAATATGGCTTCAAAATCATTTTGCAACAGAAAATCTCCATGGTATCATCCTTCTGTTGAAATATGACAATCTATTCTTGGTGGATTAGAATTCAAACCTATTTCGATTCGGGCAGGAATGAAAATAGATGAATAATATTGACCAATGGAGTAATTCCCTCTTTAAGTTGTTCAATTTCAAAATCAAGACATAATATATGGTAACTTGGAGTTAGTTTTAGTATGCATGTGGAAACAAGTCCTAATGGAATTCTGTCCTGGCTCTCTCCGTATTCCCTCCTCTCCTCGCTTTTAGTGTTATATGTTGTATAACGTAATTGAAATCCGTATAGATGCTCTGATCTAGTATGGATACTGTGTGAGTCAATTGATTCTAGATATGAAACAAACTTCCATATTCTCACAATAAATCATCATTTACATTAATTCCAAAATAAATTTCCAAAAATCATCATCTCAATCTAGAGATGATTCGATGCCATTCAAATATTAAAATATCATATCCATAATTAATTTTTTCCACTTAGGGAAATCATGGTTATCAAAATACCCTCACCGAGGTCACATATGCCTAATTCAGAAACTGACATCAGCAGATTAGCAGCGATATATTCATTCAAAATGAGCAAAATAATATGAGCAGTATGCACATCCTAAATATATTGCAATATATATATGTGCATTTAATGTCTCAAAAGATGAGGAGGCCCTACAAAAGCTTGATGCAATACTAAGCCTTTGGCTCTTTTCCTTCCTGTCTACCTGTACTGAGGCTATCTTTTGAAAAATGTTAAAACCATAGGATAAGACAAAAAGTCTCAGTAACCGACAAATAATTTATCACATATACAGACATGATTATAAGAGGTGAATTATGTACGTATTCAATAAAATTGTATCACCAAACAACTATAACCAAACAGATGATTTGATCTACAATTAAATACCAAGCTACTAGTATGGTTTAATCAGAGGAGTTGGAAGGTTAACAAAATTCCACATTAATGGATCATTATCCAAGTAGTAGTATATCACATGATATCACATATTATACACAGTTCCCTCGTTTAAACTCCTCCTTATATCACTTGATGTGGACTCGAACCTATAATAATAGAAGACTTGGCCAAAGTGACCATCATTATGATGTTAATAAGCTTCCTTCCTAGCTGCCAACATCTGAGTTCAATACTGGAAGTAGCATCACAAGATATGAGTAATAAAAACATGATTCATAATAATGAAATATTATTCGTTTCATTAACAGTTTGTAAATATATGAAACTTAGCGCACAAGAGTCATTTCATGTTACTCCACAATGAATTTCCTGTTGGAAATTGTGCCCTATGGGCTAATCATTGTACCTCATGCATTATTTATTTTAATATATTTTCTCCATTTAATTATCATAACCTTTGTATTTTTATTATGATAATTGCATCCATGGGCAAATTATGAATATTGTCCTAAATGTCCCTGGTCAGTTATCTCTGTGGAAACAAAGATAAAGTAAGACCAGTATGACTTTGATAAGGTATGGAGATACGAGTCAAAGTCATAGGCACTTGTAAGAGTACAAGGTGCTGGATCGACCCGCTATGAGAAAGCTGCATGGATTAAGTCATTAGCTTATCTCATATATAATTACGTTACAATGCCCTTTAACCTGGGATCATCATGGATTCCTGCATGAAAGTCACTAACTTTGACTTAGTCAAAAGTCACCTTTGACCGGGTGATGATAAAGGCTATAATCGGGCTTAAGGGTTTTCATGTGGAGCAATATGAGTGATCAAGGTGGGATTTGTCCCTCACATTAGTTGAGAGATATTACTGGGCCCCTCGATGAGTGAGTCTAAGAAATGTATGGACATACTGTAACGAAAAGGGGTTTTTCATTGCTTTGATCGGACTACTCAGGGATCGAGAAAGTAATGGTCAGGGATAGGAGGATGACGTCATCCATGCCTCATCCTTGACCGAGATATCGCGTGACAAAAGGACGTGATCTGGTTGTATAAAAGGTTACGTCGTGTTAACGATCCCCGTATGATTTGGGTAGTTGTAATGACTTGCTAGAGACTGCTTGCGACTTGTGGGCTTATGGTGAGATTAGCTCACTGCCAACTTTATATGGGTCTACAGGGTCGCACGCAAGAACAGCTCAATATAAGTTTTATTTCTAGGGTTTATTTGAATTTTAAATATATGTGTATATATGTTGAAATTTAAAATTGCACAATATTATATAAATAATATTTGTGTGTGTTAGCTTAATTTATTTGATAAATTAAATAACTAGCATCAATTTAAATTATAAAGATAAATTAAATATGTTGGCTCATTATTTGGATTAATTAAATGAATATGATTTGATCAAATCAATTTAATCCAAATTAAGATTGCAAAATTCGAATTTCACATTTTGAATTTCAAGATTAGATCTAGAATATCTTTTGAAATCCGAATTTCAAGATTATATCTAGAATATCCTTTTGATATTAAAATTCGAATTTTTCAATATAACAAAATATTAATCCTTGATTATGATGCACTCTATGAGCTTTATAAATATAAGTGCTCGTGAACAGAAGACGCATCCAATTTTTGAATTTGAATTCGCTCTTGAGCCATGAAACCCTAGAGAGAGTGAAACAAAGAGGCGCTATCACGCTGCTATTGTTGGAGACTGTTCGCATGGATACTGGTAGATGGAGGCGATTGAAAGAACGTTGGCTCCTCATGATCGGAAGTAAGAGCGTGGAAGGTTGTGGAGTTTGAAGAGATCCAGACGTAGAGGAAGGGACAATCTCGAAGCGCAAAAGGTACGCCTTCATCTCCTCGATCTAAGTGCCTTTGACAGATCCATATTTGGGATTAGAAAATTTTAAATTTCGTTGCTTGTATGTCATAATCCCAACAGTGGTATCAGAGCCAGGTCAATTGTGCATTTAGATTGAGTTTGTGTGATTAGCATGAGATGTATGCTTTCTTGAATTCATAGGTGTATTATGACTGAGAATATGATATATAGATGATATATAGGTTCTCGTATTCTTGAGGCATGTATGTTGTAAGCATGTATAAGTGATGTATGTGATACATAACATATGCATTTTAATTATGTATATAATACACCATGTATGCATTTTCGAATCTGTTCATATGAGGGGATATATGTTCGTATACATATGATGTATACACGAGTGCGGTTTATACGATCATGGATTTGTATGTGATGCGAATCTGCAATATATATGATGTACTGTTTTTGGTCACGGGTTTATGCTCTATTAAATCCAGAAGATTTTTTCACAATAAAGAAACTGGGTTTAAAGTTTAGCTTCTGGGGGCGCTACCCCTCGACCCCTTATGCGTAGCACGATATAATCTGAATACGATAAGAATCATTTGTATTGTATAAATTAATGCTTATTGTGATTTGATCTTAAATGATTGAATGGGTATGGTAAAACAACATGGCTTTAGTTTTATAAGGGGTTGTAAAATTTAAATACAGCCTGCGTATCGTGCCTTCCTCTAAAGATTCATGATGTACATTCTTTTCTCATCTCACTCCCCTTGTATATTCAAATGAGGTTTCTTTCAATGTAATCTTTTAATCTTTTCTAGAATCCCTCTCATTAGCTTGGGAGGATTTAGGTTAGGAGAGCCATGTTGTCTCACGTTTATTATATGCTTTAGATTAGATCATTGCATGATAGTTAACAATCGTTGAATATGGTTTTTGTATGAGATACAAACTACATTATATACATATAAATTAGTTAATTTACAAAAAAATCCTCATAATTCAATCTTAAGTCATAATGCCGCCAATTAATGAATAATTGTCAAAACCTTTATCGCTCAGTTGTAGGTTCTAGCAAAGTGGATGCATTTGAGTTATCTTGAGAAGACAATCGTGAGTAATGGTGCTACTCACACAATTCATTATTGTTTTGATCTAATTGAGATTATCAAAACAGTTTTGGATCTTAAGGCATAAGATGGGATTAAACATGCCAGTCATATGATGATCGGATCCCATAAAACCTAAGAGTTACATATGATGTAATTGGTAAAGGGTTACCTACCTAAATAACTTAAATTTAAGGTCTTGTCAAAGCAGAGTTAAATTTAAGTGAAATATGGATCTTAGCCCACTAATTATATTGAGGGTTATTAATTCAGTGGGAGATTACTAATATGCTTCGCGTATTTTGAAATTGTAGAATCATGTTCACTAGTAATATTGCTACACTATTACTACGATCAGTCCTTTAGAAGAACAAACTCAATAGAACGAACTTTCTTGACTGGTTCAGGAACTTGAGAATTATTCTCAAGTATGAAGAGGAAAGGCAAGGGCATTGGAAAGGGTAAAAGCTTTACTGGTGAGACCAAAAGTCCAAATAAACCTAAAACCAAGTCCATGCCGGATAAGGCTAAGCCTCTAAAGGATAGAGTCTGCTATTTCTACAATGAGCCTGTTCATTGGAAAAGAAATTGCAAACTCTTCCTGGAAGATCTGAAAAGAAAAGAAAGGATAACGGGGCTATATCTTTATGTATTTATGTTATAGATGTTCATTGTTCTACTTCCTCTGCATGGGTATTTGATACTACATGTGGTTCTCACATCTATACAAGTGTGTGGACCTCAAGAACTGTAGAAAACTGAAAAATGGCGAAGTTGACCTATGCGTTGGGAATAAAGCAAGAGTCGCTACTCTAACTATAGGCACTTATAAATTAGTTCTGCCCAGTGGGCTTTTATTAGTATTGAACAATTGCTTTTATGTTCCTACTTTGAGTAGCAACATTGTTTCTCTTCCTTATTTAGATAAGGAAGGTTATACTTCTATTGCCAGGAATTGAAAATGTTCTGTTTATCATAATAACAATTTTATGTTGATGGTGATCTGCATCTTGATCATTACCTTTTAAATTTAGAACATCCCACAAGTGGAAATATCTATAATGTAATTGCTAAAAGGATTAAATCCAACCTACTTATGGCATTGTCTTCTAGGCCACATAAATGAGAAACGCATTTCTAAACTCACCAAGATGGATTTCTTAACTCGTTTGACTTTCAAACAATCAACACATGTGAATCTTGTTTATTGGGAAAGATGACTAAGGCACCTTTTACTGGGTACAGTGAAAGGGCCACTGATTTATTGGGCCTCATAAATACAGATGTATGTGGACCACTAAACACACTTGCCAGAGGAGGTTGCATGTACTTCATTACTTTTATAGATGATTTCAGAGGATATAGCTATATCTATCTAAGGAAACATAAATCTGAATCTTTCGAAATGTTCAAAATATTCCAAAATGAAGTGCAAAACCAACTTGGCAAGATAATTAAGAGCCTTAGATCTGATCGAGGAGGCAAATATTTGAGCCAAGAGTTTGTTGATCATCTTAGGAGTTGTGGGATAATCTCACAGAGCCAACCACCTATCAAGAGGCCGTAGTAGGACCAAACTCTGACAAGTGGCTAGATGCCATGAAGTCTGAAATGCAATCCACGTATGATAATTAGGTATGGACCTTGATTGACCCATCTGAAAGAACCAGGTAAATTATCAAACAGATCCTCCAAATGCCTTTTTGTGGGGTATTCCAAGGAAACAAAGGGATACTATGTCTATAATCCCACCAAACACAAAGTTTTTGTTGTTCAAAACGGTGTCTTTTTAGAAAGAGAGTTTATCTCTAAAAGAACCAGTGGGAGCAAGTTGCATCTTGAAGAAGTTTGAGAATCTCAAGACCCCATAGAACCACAGATGGAAGACAAAGAAGACTTACAAGATGTTGTTGAGCCTCTTCAAGCAACATAAAGTATACGGAGGTCTGATAGATTACGACAACTACCTCAAAGATATGGATTTTTGGTTACTAGGAGTCATGATGCGTTGCTCATTGAACACAATGAGCCAACCACCTATCAAGAGGCCATAGTAGGACCAAACTCTGACAAGTGGCAAGATGCCATGAAGTCTGAAATGCAATCCATGTATGATAATTAGGTATGGACCTTGATTGACCTACCTGAAGGTGTAAAAACCATTGGGTGCAAATGGGTTTTTAAAGAGAAAACCGACATGGATGGCAATGTTAGTATTGCGTCTAGTGTGAGAAAGCAGAGAATAGCTCCTGGCATTGCTGTCTCTCCAAGTCTCGTCTCTCTGGTCTGTGCCGAGGCTGGAGGAATGTGTGAATGCCGTGCTCTGATGATGAATATATAGGCGTGGTGTGGAGATGGAAGATAGATTCACCCCGTACCTCATCGGTGGATTCCGTAAATAATGGATAATCTCGGCTGATTGTGTGTGCCGTGATCTCCGTGACGCGAATGATGTGTATCTCCAGGAATATAGGGGTGAAGATGGTGACATGTGTTTGTGGAATCCACATGAGGGCTCGTTGCGACGCTATCTCTGCTTCGTTTCTTTTTGCTTTTACCTAGGTTAAACAGTAACAAAGCGCAGAAGCGGTGATGAGGACTCCCTTGCCATTTGTCAAATTCGAGAACCTAGCTAGCATTAATTTGTAGGCCCTTTCTATCATTTTTTTAATCTGCCAAATTTCCTTTAAGTACCTACAATGAAAAACTTAAGCACCAAACAATATCAAAAGTTCAATAAAACAATTGCATGAATAATTTATCAATTTAATACCATTTTACCTCTAATTAGGTTTAATTTAATGCAAATGTTCTTATTTCAAATTAATGCTTAATCATGTGATATTAATCAATAAAATATGCCAAAATCCCTAGATTATCTATGAAAAAGTGTATTAAAATATGGTTAGATCATACCTACTAGTACAATCATATGAAAAATGTTAATATAACGGGATGAGATTACAAGTCTTAGTAACTATTGAAAGTTTTTACCACGCGCAAGTAGGTGACATATATTTTAAAAAGAAGAATTGAGTTACAAATACATTTATATATATAAAAATCATCATATAAAAAATTTCATATATATATATTTATAATTATATAACTCACAATCATTATCACAAATAATGTATAATTATACAATATACAACAACTCTTTTAACTCTGTCCATCCTTATTCTCCAAAGTGGAGCCATGAGTTAACACATAGTCTAATAGAAACCTATCCATGTAACTAGATTTTCTCAAGCTCATCAGTTTCTTAAGATACACCTAACCACATGTGTAGAGCTCAAGTTTGGACTATGGCGTCCTTCCTTAAAAAAACCAAGGAGGCATCACATGTTCCACAATTCTAGTGCAATCCTGCCCAAAGGAAAATACGGATAAAGGGGCCCTGACAAATGTCATCCACTGTGCACCGAGTGATGGCTTATCACATAATAAAAATCTACCGTGCATATTTATCCTCCTTACTTCAACCCAAATTACAATGCAACCGCTATGACAGTTATAAAATTTTCATGCTAAATTATATATTAAAACTTTAAATATTTACATATATATAATTCAATCCAAAAATTCATAAAATATAATTCATTCACAATTTAATTATATGCAGTTCACAAATATATGGAAGAATATTCAGAGTTACCTGCTATTCCCTAACTTACAAGTAAGCACACAAAAGTCACTTCAAGATTCTCAATGAGAGTCTACAAAAATCACACAACAATTTCTATTAATATACTAATTAACTTATTCTAAAAGTTTATTTAAAGATAATATAAGTACCTAAGACTACCATTTACACACATATTAGTCAAAGATATAATTTGCCTTATTTATTCATATGAGGCAAATATATTTTTTATATGATATAATCTCTTTTACAATTTTACATATTGTTTGAGAGAAATGAGATAATAATAATGATAAATTAGTTGAATAATAATATTGTTATTATATTTTTTTATGTTCAGATAGACAATATCAAGGTAATATTTAAAAAAGAATGTACTACATACTCACACACACGTGTATACTGTTGTAAATATTATGTGTGGGTGTGTCAAAGGAAGAGTCCCACATTATTTGGAATTAAGAGGAGGAAAGAACTTGCATATGATAAAGGCCACTAGAGATAAATCTAGCAATTCCCTTATCCTTTACGTGCAAGTTAATTTTGTATTGGACACCCTTTATTAAAAGCTTTATGGAAATAAAAATACTATTTTTTATAAAGCTTTAGTCAAGAAGTTTCAGCATTTAATGTGGAATCTAAAATTTGAAAAACTTATTTTTACTATCAATATTTACCTTTTACTCACTATTGATTATTTGTTAAATCAAAGCATTGATAATTTTCCTAAATGTCTTTAAAGCTACGTTGAAACTTGCTTTAATGATATTTAATAGCATTGTCAATCAAGTTTTGAAAAGCCATGAATGGGTGGCTATTTAATATTATCTTCAATCAATTTTTAAAATGCAACGTATGGAAATAAAAACATTTATCTTAATGGCATTTATAAAGATTGGAAAAGCAACGTAAATGGAAATTGGTTGATGGCACTTTAAAAAAGCATTTGTGTTAATATCATTTATGTTTATTGGAATAAGCAACGTAAATTGAAATTGATTTGATAGCATTTGACTATTTTGAAGGTTTGAAAAGAGAAACGTACATGAATAAGGCTCTGACGCGCTTTTTTCTGATGGCGATTTTTGGAATTTAAGTCTATTATGAAGGCATTTAAGACTTTTTTGATGACAGAGGTCTGACGCGTTTTTACGAGGGGGACAGTTTTGATAATTAAAAGGACACAATAAGGGGCAATACATGAGAACACATGAGGTAAAAAATAGTGTTTTAACACTTCTCTTCCTCCTCCTCCTCCTCCTCCTCCTCTGGTAAATCATTTTACTTGCTGAGTTATACTTTTTGCTGTTCTGCTCACCCTGTATTGCAGGAAGAATCCGTTTAATCCTGGGGAGTGCCACATCTTGCTTAGCCGGTGATTGCGGAATAGCTCTTAAGGACAGTGTCCTTGGACGCGACTCAGGTTAATTTTCATTTTGCAGTTGTTTCTGTCTACAATCTTAAGAGCTATCTATTCATCATGGAGTCACATAACACCGCTACTGGTCCCAATGATGCTGTCCCAGTCTCTATTCCGACTGTAGTGCTCCTTCCAAGATTGTTCCCTGACACTTCAATGATAGATCAATTTAATGGGAAAAATTTCAGACATTGGCAAAAGCGAATTTACACTCTCCTAGATATGCACAGAGTAGCTACTGCCCTTACTCATCCTAAACCATCAGTCGATGCTGATCAAGCCCAAAAGGACACTTGGGTGTATGCTAATAAGATTTGCCGACACACCTTAACTAACACTTTATCTAACAACCTTTTCGATGTTTAATGTGTCTACAAGGAGGCAAGTAAGATATGGGAGTCTCTCATTCTCAAGACACTGCTGAAGATGTCGGTAAGGAAAAGTTCATAGTGGGGAACTTTTATAAGTGGGAGATAACTAATGAGAAGTACATAAAGCTCCAGATCAATGAGTACCACAAATTATTGGAGGAGCTTAGAGGTGAGAAAATCAACCTACCAGAGGAGTTCGTAACAGGTGTGCTGATCGAGAAGCTACCTGAGATGTGGAGTGATTACAAACAGCAATTAAAACATAAGCAAAGCAGTTGTCTCTATCAGATCTGATCACTCACATCAGAATTGAAGACATAAATAGAAAGGTAATAAAAGCTGCAAAAGGGAAGGAATTGGCTGTCAAAGCAAATCTGGTGGAATCAAAACCATGCTCCAAGAGGTATGATTCCAAAAATAAAAGTAAGAAATCTGGTTACAAGCCCAATACCACTAACCTCCCCTTCAAGAAAAAGGGAAATTGTTTTGTTTGTGGAAAGCCAGGGCACCATGCAGCACAATGCAGAAAGAGGAGTACATGAGGCAATTATCAAAGAAGCAATAATCCTCCTAAGCCAAATGTGAATTTGGTTGAAGGAGATGATGCCAATAATGATGAAATTGTTATTGCAGTGGTTTCTCAGGGTCTCCTGGTCTCTGATATGAAAAAGTGGGTGCTAGATTCAAGAGCCACCAAGCACATATGTGCAAACAAAGAGATGTTTACCTCCTTTGAAGAAGGGGATGACCGTATCTATCTTGCTGACTCTCAAACTGCTAAAGTTCAAGGAAAAGGCAAAGTGATGCTTAAACTCACATCAGGAAAGACACTATCACTAAATGATGTGATGTATGTACCTGAGGTCAGAGTAAACTTGGTTTTTGTGGTGTTGCTTGTGAAGGCTGGGGTTAGAGTATCTTTTGAGTCTGACAAGATTGTCATGACTAAGAATAATGTATTAGTTGGGAAAGGCTATTGTAACCAGGGACTCTTTGTGCTAAATGTTGCTGATATGAATGATAATGCATCTTCTCCTACTTACTTGATTGATTCATTTGATATATGGCATGCTAGATTAGAGCATATAAATAGATCATATATAAAAAGACTGCAACACCTTGGGTTAATATCTAAAATTAAAAATAATAATTTTAGTAAATGTGAGGTTTGTGCAGAAACCAAACAAACTAAGAAAACTCATTTTACTACTAAAAGAGAGACCGAGTTATTATCCTTAATTCATATTGTTTTAGGGAACTTGAAACAAACTGAGACAAGAGGTGGAAAAAGATATTATATATCTTTTATTGATGAGTTTTCAAGATATACCAGAGTATATTTATTAAGAAATAAAGATGAAGCATTTGAAAAGTTTGTTTTATATAAAGCATAAGTAGAAAATCAACTTAATAGAAAAATTAAAAGAGTTAGATCGGATAGAGGAGAGGAATATTTAAATTTAAATGATTTTTGTGAAAAACAATGGATAATTCACGAAATAACTCCTCCTTATTCACCAGAGTCTAACGGTGTTGCCAAAAGAAAAAATAGAACTTTAAAAGAGATGATGAATGCTTTACTTGTAAGTTCTGCTGCACCTAATAACTTGTGGGCTGAAGCTTTATTGTCTGCTTGTTTCTTACAAAATAGAATTCCTCATAGGAAAACATATAAGACACCATATGAGTTGTGGAAAGGTCTTGTACCCAACCTTCAATACTTGAAAGTGTGGGGGTGTCTTGCTAAAGTTTTATTACCTGATTCAAAATAGAAAAAATTTGGTTCTAAAACTTCTAATTGCATGTTTATTGGTTATGCCCAACAAAGTGCTGCTTATCATTTTTTAGTTTTGAAAAGTGAAGTTTTGGATTATAATACAATTATTGAAACAAAAGATGCAGAATTTTTTGAACATATTTTTCCTTTGAAAGTTGAGCACATTCCGAAAAGAATTGAAAATCCAAATAATTCTTTTGAACAAATTTGAAATGAAAATTCAGTTGAGAATTTACGGAGAAGTAAAAGACAAAGAAAAGAAAAATCTTTTGGAGATGATTTCTATTCTTATTTGGTGCAAGACGAACCCAAAAATTTTTATGAAGCAATTTCTTCTCCAGATGCATGTTTTTGGAAGGAAGCAATAAAAGCTGAAATTGATTCTTTAAATCAAAATAAAACTTGGGTTTTGGCTGATTTGCCTCCAGGAACAAAACCTATTGGTTGCAAATGGGTTTTTAGAAAAAAGTATTTTCCTGATGGATCAATTGATAAGTATAAGGCTAGATTAGTAGCCAAAGGTTTTACTCAAAAGGAAAATATTGATTATTTTGATACATTTTCTCCTGTAACAAGGATTTCTTCGGTTAGAATCCTTATTGCTTTAGCCTCGATTTATAAACTTTTTATTCACCAAATGGATGTCAAAACTGCCTTTTTAAATGGTGATTTAGAAGAGGAGATTTATATGAAGCAACCTGAAGGATGTGTCGTTCCTGGGCAAGAAAACAAAATTTGTAAACTTGTTAAATCCTTATATGGTTTAAAGCAAGCACCTAAACAATGGCATGAAAAATTGGATTAAGTTTTACAAAGTGGTGGTTTTTCTACTATTGAAGTTGAAAGATGTGTTTACACAAAACTTGTAAATGACCATTGTGTGATTATTTGCCTATATGTGGATGACAT
>JANTPZ010103226.1:0-15208 GCA_025593235.1 Vachellia pachyceras
AAGAGGAGTATCCACTATAACAGATAAAAGTAAAATCAACACATAATAAATGAATGGTATAATTGTACATTTATATGAAAAATTTAATGAGATGATTTATAAATAGCATTAAATTAAACATTCTAATATAAGATTCTCTGTATGGCATATATATAAACTAATAAGTTGCAGTTCCAACTAGGTGTGAATTTGGCATGCATCGTCGGCAAGGATGCTCTACCCAATTTATCACTCTTCTTGAAATGTGTGAATATTATTGTCGATAGACAGCATAGTGCGTATTTGGTAACCATTCTTGAATTCCAAAATGTATTTTAGACCCAAAAGCCTGTTAACTTACAGACTCTAACGTTTGATAACTCATTTCAAATACATTTTAAACAAAAAACTCCTTTTTGACAGAATAAATACACTCTGAATCTAACGCTTATCCAAACATAAGTACATTTTGAATAAAATACATTTTGTCAAAATGCATTCTCCCAATGGTTTTTAAATGGGCAAATAGGCAACTCAGAAGGTAAACTTTGGGCAGTAATAATTTGCCATATGCACAATGCAGACCTTCCACCCTATAAAACCCTGGCTTAATTAACTTAACATAGTTCACGCAAATTATTCTACATTAACTAATCTTAGATTCAATCGTTATTCCTTAGAAAGCACACCAACCAAGTCATGACAACAACGGAACGAGCCTGAAGCTCCTGTCTGAAACCTCTCATCATTTATACCCTTTTCCTATATTCAACCCCAAAGCTTTTCAGCTTCCATGGCCGGAAGTTGGGTATATTATGCCATTATGGTTTGGTAGATATATATATATTGCGATTATAGTAATACTTATTTGTTTGAACTTGGGTTAAATTTGTCTTTTGCGACACAATATTAGAGTCTATATGGTTGATGATTTGGGGTCTGATTTTTGGTTGCTCCCAATACATTTTTTTTATATGACTATCTGGCTGAGTCGAAGTCCAGAATTTTCAAGCACAATTGCATAATTCTCCCAAATGTACTTTGTCTATATTCACACAGATTTCATGCTCAAATGGCCAAAGCTTCTTTTACTAAGATGAAAGCCTGTTTTTGCTCCTACTCTTTATAATGCTTGAGTTGAATTACTTAATGGGTATTTATAACACCAAGCCGTATTAGGACAAAAATTTTCATATTTGGGGAGTATTTATAATCTAACTTTTGCCTTCCTCCCCTGCCTTTTATCTTTATTCCATTTTATATACCCAAATCTTTCTTCAACCCAGTGATTGATGTTCACGGAGCAAAAGTTTAGCAGGGATAGATAGTTTGCACTGCAAAAATCAATGTACATGCATTTAATTTGCAGTATTTTGCAGGCAACTAATTCAGAGGAGGTTCAATTAATGTTGTTGACTTCATTTCCCCCTGATATGGAAGAAAAAAGGAGCACGGAGTTTAAATGAGTGGTTGGCATATTAGCATGTTTGGCATTGCTTTTGTTGCCCACAGCTCTGCAGTAGTCATTATATTGTTAGGCGCAAAAAAAAAAAAAAAAACAAAGGAAGACCTAAACTAGAATATCAGTTTCCAAAAGAACTCCTTCAGATCGCCTTCATAAAAATGTCGTAAAAGGTAAACAGTACATGAAGTTAACCCAATTCTCGTTAAAGAAACATAGAACTTGTAATTCATATCACAAACCAGAGAATTCTCAGTATAATAGTCCTCACACATGACACAAGAAAGATTATTGCTCATTTACTGGATACGTACGTACGTGCAGATGAAACACCATTTGAATCAGAAAAACCAATAAAATTTAGTCTTGAGGAGATTGAAGAGGCTACCGATTACTTTGATGAAACCAGAAAAATTGGAGTTGGTGGACATGGAAGTGTGTATTTTGGAGTCATGGCAAGATCTGCAAAGTACAAGGCTTGAATATAATCCAGTCATCATTTAAATTAAATATTTGCATTCAAGTTCCCCAAGTACATGAGAAACTCCCACTTTAAAAAGAATTTCATATTATATATATATGTGTGTGTGTGTGTATAAATAAAACTGTATTAAAGAATCTTCTGGCCTATAGAATAAGTCAGCTGATTTTGCTCTCAGGAGGTTGCAATAAAGAAGATGAGGTCCAATAAATCAAAAGAGTTCCATGCAGAACTCAAGGTCTTATGCATGCAAGATCCATCATATCAACATTGTAGGTGATATGATATCTCCAATGAAATGATCCGATGATCTTCAACAAAGTCTTGAAGACATATGACTATTGGTAAATTTAATTTATAGATACAATTTTACTATTGCAGGTAGAGCTGTTGGGATATGCCAGTGGAGAAGACCACCTCTATTTGGTGTATGAATATGTTGCAAATGGATCTCTCATTGATCATCTTCATGATCCAGTACTAAAAGGTCCGCTACATATGAAAAATGCAATTAATAAATTTGTTTACTAACCTTGGCTTTAATTAACATTTATTGAAGTGTCACGGAGTATTAGATCCTAGTCTGTACTAGTTCGTACATACATATGCACTATAGTTTTTCTTTAACTATACAAAGAAATAAAGAGTGGTTTTGAGACGGGTTATCAGCCTCTTTCTTGGAAAGCTAGCTAGAGTTCAGATTGCTCTGGATACTGGAAAAGGTCTTGAATACACACTATTACACGAAATTGGGATATGTTCATCGTGATGTGAAGACTAGCAATATCCTTCTTGATGAGAAGCAAGTAGCAAAGGTATTTCTTACCATTGTGCGTCCATATAGCTAATTTTAAGTAATTCTATACTACACAAAATAAATACATGAAAGGAATTTTATCTTGTAAAGAGTAAAGACACTTTTTTTTTAAACTATTTCAAATAGCTTTCAGTCATCTACCGTCAAATCTAACAGAAAAAAAAAATTAACTTTTTGGTGGATAACTTGTCAGCATGTTAACACCTTACATGGTAATCTAAAGCACCTGTTGTCTTTAGTTCGCATAAATTTACAAGCGAAGTTTAATGAAACAAGATGCTCTTCAAGCATGACATATACACTTGTCTATTTTAATCAACCTTTGGTCCTTCTTCTGATAGGAAACGTGGTGATGTGAAAATAACATTATTGCATCATTAGTACATATAGTTCATGTCATAATCATCTTGACATTATTCGTATCTAGGTGGCACGTTTTGGACTAGCAAAGCTTGTAGAACGAACAAATGATGAAGATACTAACATAGCAACAAGGCTTGTTGGAACACATGGCTACCTTCCACCCGATTAGGTTATATGTACGTATGTTAGTATCTTTGATAATTAATAAGAGTTAATTGGAGATTAGATTTAATCTAAAATATAATATTTCCATCCATTTTATCTTCTACGTTTATCATTCCTCACAAACTAATAATAATTCACTTAAATTATAAATCGATATAATCTTATGGTACACAGGGGTATTTTAAGGGTTCATACCATATGGGAGAATAATGATTTTCTTGATTAATTTTATTTCTGATATTCTAAAATAATTGGCTTTGAAGATCAATGAAGGAGTATAAGACGACTCCAAAAACTGATGTGTTTGCATTTGGAGTGGTTCTGTCAGGGAAGCGTGCTTTGTTTCGGGACAGCCTCGAGGCCAACAAAATGAAATCCCTTATACTTCGTTTGGTATGCAGGAACCGAATGTTGAGAATTGGAAGTGAAAGTAGAATCCGCGGGTTCCGTGGTTTGGTGTGTTGAAACTGGGTTCCCGGTGGAACCTTCCAGCAAAAAGGTTGGAACTCGGTTCCAACCTCCTAGCCATGGAACCGAGTTTCAACCCCATTTCCATGCCCCATTACCATTTTTGCCCTTCTGTTGCAGGTGACGGTGGAGGAATCTGCTTCCAGTTTCACTTCCAATTCCAATTCCACTTCCACCAAAAACATTTCCACGTACTAAATGGGGTATTATTACAGTTGTGAGTCATCATACTATATATTTCTTCCATTCTAAAATCGAGATTCTTTGGTTTTTTATTCTCTGTTTAGTTTTCTTTTAATCGATCACACACACACACATGGAGGTCAATAAAATATTCGAAGATAATGGCCCTGGGGCTGCTTTAGAAGATGTCATAGATCGAAATCTCAAGGTTGCTACCCCTTAGAAGATGTATTCAAGGTTAGCGTCTCCCATGTACTAACTCATAAAAGTCAACTGATTTTTGTTAAGGAGATTAATAAAAATAAATATATTATTTAAAAATATTTATTTATAAATATAATTAGATTATACATGAGTTTGTAAGTCGGTTAAATTAGTTTGGAGGAAAATTATAAATATAAATACTTTTAGATAATGTATTTAGTTTTTTAATCTCTCTAACAAAAATCAACTAGCTCTTATATTAATGACTTATATGCTTTATATTAGAATATACCAAGTCCCACATTGGTGAATTAGAAGATGAATTAAAGGCATATAGCCTTGAGACTTGAGTTATTTGGATAAAAACACAAACCTAATATATATATAACCAATTTACTGAAAATATAAATATGCTTAAGTTTATTGCAAAAAATGTCACTTTTTTATTTAAAGGGGCAAATACTAATGGTTTAAGGTTACAACGGCGGGATTGAACACATGACCTCCTACTTGGGAGATACCATACTACTAGGCTACAAGGCTTTAGGAAAAAAATGTTACTTATGGCTGGTATATGTTTGGAGTATTTTGGTGATCTTTTTAAATTATTTTTAAGTTGCACCTCAACTTACTAGGATAAAACTCCATAATCAACCCAAAAGATGAAATAGATTTAAAGTCTCTTATAATTTAATAATGTTGAAATTAGAAAATATAATTTTTCATATTTTTTAAAAATACATAAATTTGTTACTTTTCAACCATCACAAAACATACAAATATTTACGTACTTCACAAATGTCATGTCATTCATATTGTCATTCGGTAGACGGGCATAATCTAAAGGTTGAATACGAAGGATTGAATCTCATCTACTTTCACTGTGGGAGATATGGCCATGACCTGGAACACTATGTTCAGAGAAAAGCCTCTCATGAGACAAATGTTGCATGTAATGGAGAATCTGATCAGCGTCTAAAATCGGATACTTAAGCTCAGATGAGTATATCGGCGGGATCTTACGGTGGGTGGATGATAGCTTAGGAACCGAGGAGAGGAAGGAGGTCCTTTGTCAAGTACGGAAAGTCTGACATTGGGGGGCAAAAAGGTTTCAGAACAGAGAAGAAAAGAATAGAAGTAGCCTCGAGATTCACGGTTTTGGATACGGAAGGAGCTGAGGAAATGGATGAAATCTTGGAAAGTACAGAGCGTAGACCTCTACAAAATATTTCGAATAGGGTGGAAGGTCAACGGGGGAGCAGAAGTATGGTGAGAGAGCGAAAAACTCGGCGACATGGATGGCACAGGAGGAAATATATAAGGAGAGAAAAGGAACTAAAGCTGGAAAAGCTGGGGGAATAAAAGAAATATCAGAAGGTGTATGAAAGGAAATGACAAAAGAGAAGACGGGACAGGTGGCGTTGGGGAGAAAGGGTAGTGTACACGTGGAAGAAAAGGGTGAGATAAGGAGAGAGAGAGGGAGGATCTGAATACGAAAAGGATGGAAAAGGGACAACAAGTGGGCCAAACCTTGAGAAGACAATATGGGCCAGAAACAAGCAAAATGGTTATTGATGGGCATAGCAGTAAGGCCATCACAACAGACTTTACGGATGAGAAAGGGGAAGGGATAATGGAGATAAAACCACCGGACCCAATGGATGGAGAGATGGATATGGGCCTCTTTGAGGGAGATGCTAGAAGTTAGGCCTGAATCATCATTCCAAGTGAGACAGAACAGTCCATTGGTGACATGAGGTGCCGTGAGAGAAGCCCTGAAAGGATATGTTTAAGCTTGTTGGATGATTAATAGAAAATAATTTTTATGATTTTTATCTGGAATACAAGAGGTGCAGCTGGAAAAGCCTTCAATTCTGCACTTAAAGAATACGTTAGAAAATTTGCACCCAAGATGATAGTTATTCTAGTGCCTAGGTGCAGTGGGGAAATCGCTCAGAAAGTTATAAAAAACCTGGATATGCAACATCATGCTATTGTAGAAGCTCAGGGAATGTCTGGGGGTATTTGGATTATGTGGAATGATGAGGACATCCAGTTGAGGATCATCAAGACCTATAAGCATTTTTTACATTGTGAAGTGTCAGGGATAGGGAAAGGGATATGGTTATTTACAGCTGTTTATGCTAGCCCAAGAGAAGCTGAAAGAAGAGAGTTTTGGGAGGAAGTTGGAAGATTAGCTGATAATGAAAAAAGATCATGGATGCTGGCTGGGGATTATAATGACATAAGTGAAGAAAGTGAGCAAAGAGGAGGAAGAGGAATCAGCGTGTGCAAGTGTGGTAGGTTTAGGGAGAATATCGGCAAGTGCAATTTGGTGGACCTGGGAGCGGTAGGACCTAAGTTCACATGGAAAAGGCCGAGAATTTATCCTGCTCAGAGACTCTATAAGAGACTGGACAGGGCGTTGTGTAATAAGGAGTGGAATAATGTGTTCCATAATGCACTAGTTAAAGTGGGCCCTAGAATAAAATCGGACCATCACCCTTTGATGATTTACTTAGAGAGTGAAAAAGGTGCCAAAGAAGCTCGACCGTTCAGATTTGAAGCGAGTTGGCTTATGCACAAAGATTTTAAGAACATGCTGAACACCAATTGGGGGGAGAGAAGAAACATCAAGCAAGAACTGGGTAATCTTCAATCTAAGCTCCAGATCTGGAACACCCATACGTTTGGCCATATCACCAAGAGAAAGAATGAATTACTGCGAAGTATCACGGGAATACAATGCACCAACCAAGCAAGAAATGGGAATTACCTGGACCAGTTGGAAAAAGAGCTAAATGAGGAATTATTAGAGGTCTTGGCACAAGAAGAAATTTTGTGGTACGAGAAAGTTAGGACTAAATGGCTAAATGATGGAGATAGAAACACTAAATACTATCATGCAAAGACAAACATCAAAAGGAGAAGGGCAAGAATTCTAATGCTAAAGGATGAGAAGAATGATAGGATAGAAGGGAAGAAGGAGCTAGGGCAGCTAGTTAACAGTTTCTTTCAATCGATGTTCAAGGAAGAAAAATAACAAAGAAAGTGGAGCCATACAATTCATGGTTGGCCGCAAATCGAAAAGGATGAATGGGGGAAAATCAATGCAGGCTTGAATGAAGAGGAA
The DNA here is from genome assembly GCA_025593235.1 of Vachellia pachyceras. Classification (NCBI taxonomy): domain Eukaryota; kingdom Viridiplantae; phylum Streptophyta; class Magnoliopsida; order Fabales; family Fabaceae; genus Vachellia; species Vachellia pachyceras. The sequence goes on from JANTPZ010103226.1 coordinate 7,256, forward strand.
ATCAAGGATGCAATTTTTTCCATTGGTGGTATGAAGGCTCTGGGAGAGGATGGATTTCCAGCAATATTTTTCCAGAAAAACTGGGATATCATTGGAAGGAAGGTGATTGAAGCTGTGAAAGAAATGTGGAGGTACCCAGCAAGTATAAGGGAGGTTAATCAGACCTTAATCACCTTGATTCCTAAGGTGAAAAAACCAGAAAAAGTGACGCAACTTAGGCCCATTTCCCTGTGCAACGTAGTTTATAAAGTTTTAACCAAGATATTGGTTAAAAGGCTTAAAAACAGCATGGCAAAACTGGTGTCTCCTTACCAAGTAAGTTTTATGCCAAGGATAAATATATATGATAATATAATAATTGTCAATGAGATGGTTCATTTGATGAGAAGGAAACAAGGCATGAAAGGCTACATGGCAATAAAGGTGGATCTGAAAAAAGCTTATGATAAAATTAGTTGGGAGTTCCTTGACAAGGTTTTGATGGAGATTGGATGCCCTGAACAAATGAGAGAAAGGATTTTGAATTGTGTGACCACCACAGAAACAAGTATATTATGGCAAGGGGAAAAATTGGAGAAATTTTCACCAACGAGAGGGTTGAGACAAGGAGACCCATTGTCCCCTTATCTATTTATGCTCGAAATGGAGAAACTTACACACTTAATCCTTGACAAAGTGAGAGAGAGAAAATAGAAAGGAATGAGAGCATGTCGTAAGGGCCCTATAATTTCGCACATGATGTTTGCCGATGATCTAGTATTGTTCGCAAAAGCAGGAACTAACCAGATTGATACTATACTTATGTGTTTACAGGTTTTCGGTGAAGCGTCAGGACACACAATTAGTACGGAAAAAACACAAATATATTTCTCTCCTAATGTGAAGAAGTAAACCAGGCGAGAGATCTGTGATCGTTGCAAATTCAAGGAAGTAGAGGACCCAAAAAAGAGATTGCATACCCAAAGAAGAGAAGGGAGAAATACAAGAAAATTGTAGAAATGATACACAAGAGGCTGAGTGGATGGAGAACAAATAGCCTTTCACTTGCTGGACGAATTACCCTTGCAAAAGCAGTGACATGACAAATGGTGATTTATCCTATGCAGCATGATAAACTACCACAGAGTATCCTAGAGGAGCTGGAAAAAGCAAATAGAAAATTCGTCTGGGGTGAGCAAGGAGAGAGCAAGAGATGGCATGCACTATCGTGGAACACGCTATGTAAAGACAAAGAAGAAGGGGGGCCAGTATAAAATCCTTGAAAGAGATGAATGATGCTTTATGAAAACTTCTATGGAGAATGAAGTCGGAACCAAATGAATTATGGGTCAGAGTATTGCAGGGGAAATATGGTAGATCATCCTACCAAGAAGGAGACCTCGAAGCAAAAACTGGGGACTCAAGGCTGTGGAAAGAGCTGGTGAAACAGTGGCCCAAAGTTAAAGAGAATATTGTTGTGGATATTCATGATGGAAGTAGTACGTTGGTGTGGTCAGACAGATGGGTTAATGCTGAAGGCCCACTGCGCAGATATGTTCTGGATGGGGAAAGCATAGAGAAAAGAATGAAAGCGAATGAGTTGATAGACAGGGAAGGCAACCGGTATTTAACTGTGTTGGGAACAAGAGTTCCAGACTCAATTAAGGAGACTATTCAAAGTATGATGCCGCCTGTCCCAGATGGTGGACCTGACCAAGCTAAATGGAAGCTTTCGGAAAATGGGGCGTTCTCAATGGCTTCTGCCTATCAATGGTTAAGAGGGGAAGAGAGGGAACCACCAAACAAGACTTGGAAAGCTATCTGGAAGCTCAAAGTACCTGAACACATTAAGACTTTTATGCGGCTGGTACTTAACGGCAGGATAATCACCAAGGAAAAGACAAGTAAATGGGGAGGCGATACAGACGTGTGCCCGGGGTGCCATCAAGAGAAAGAAGATACAATCCATGCCTTCAGGGATTGCCCTTTAGCAGCAGGAGTTTGGCGAAGGATGGTACACAATGATATGGCTGACTCTTTCTTCACATTGGACCTAAAAACGTGGATTCAGTGGAATATTTGTATGATAAGGGCAGAGTCTATGATGTCAGGGTGGCCCGAGAAATTTGCAACGACTTGCTGGTTCCTTTGGAAGTGGAGGAATTCAAGAGTGCACAACTAGAATTTCAGACGCCCGCCTTTGGAAGAACAAAATATACTCTAGTTTATGAAGAAATACGAATGCAGGAGAGATGATAAACTGGAACTGAATGGATCACCTGAAGCCCATTTGATTTCGTGGCAGAAACCAAAGAAGGGATGGTGTAAGATAAACACGGACGGAGCAGTGCTGGAGTCCGGAGTAGCGGGATGTGGAGGCGTGCTTAGAGGGGATCAAGGAGAGTGGCTAAGAGGTTTCTCATGCAAACTAGGACCCTGCAATGCGAAGACAACAGAGGTATGGGGGATACTAGAGGGATTGAAAGTGGCATGGGAAATGGGGTTTGAGCGAATCATAGTTGAGACGGATGCAGCACAAGTAGTGGAAGAAATCAAGAATAAGCAAGAAATCAGGGGTGCTATCTACTTGGTAGATAAATACAGAGTATGATAGGGAACAATTGGCAAGTGGATGTAATCCATACCTGGCGTGAAGGAAACCGGTGTGCAGATATGATGGTGAAGCTGAGTTTCAAACAACGAGAATAGAAGGCCTTGTGGGTATCACCGCCTGATGCGGTTTTAGCAATTGTAAAAGACGATATTGAGGGAGTTGCCTTCCCTCGTGTGTAATTTGTTTTGTCTCTGGGTGTAGCCCATTCACCCAAAAAAAAACAAAGAAATGACAACCCTTGCTCTTCAAGTTTCAGTTTGTGCTCCTTCCTCACATTTTTAAAAATCCTTTATGGGCAATGTTATTTTTCCTTAACATTTTGAAATCCATGTTTGGTCCATCGTCCTAATTTGAGAATATGGAAATTCAAAACTTTGATTTGTCTTTTTATAATTTTAAAGGTTTTTTTAGATTCTCCCAAAAATTAGTACAGTTAACAGCATCTTAATAGTTACATGAATATAATTAATGACCTAAATTTTGTCCTTGAATTTGATACATGTGGCCGTAAATGTAAGATTTAATTTGTTATATGATTAATAGATCTTATGTATAAGACCGGAGGAGAAATATATTTTTTAGTGAGAAAAAAATTAAGTGTGACGTGCTTATTAATTAGTTACCACTTTGACATCTTAATGCTTTGAAAAAAAATTAAGTGCTCCCCTCCCCTCTCTCTAGTACCAAATATATTTTTTGAAAGGAGATGAGAGATAAAACATTTATTATCAATTAAAACTAGCAACCTTCTATATCGGATTTTTAATATAAAAAATACGTAACTTTTTTTTGGAATATTAAAAAGGTAAATAGATCATTTAAAAGTATTTATTTATATATTATTATATATTGCTTATAGGTTAAGCCAATTAGTTTGAAAACACCTTAAAAGTACATGAGCTAGTAGTATATATATCATTCTCCTTTTAGACACAATTTGGTCCTCTCCCTCTTGTCTCCCAATCTTGCAATGACTTTAAATCCTATTCAAAAGTATGATATGACAAAAGCTATTAGGACAAAAAAAACATTAAGCATGATGAATAACAAAAGGTTTTCATAACATAAAGTAAATTAATTTAATTAATTACAAATAAAAAATCGAGAAAATAAAAGATAAAAAAGGTCAGAAAACAAATTTTCCTTTAAACCCAATAAAAAAACAAACAACATTATCGAAATAAATGATATTTCAATTTTTGGTTTTTTTTTCAATTGGTTGTGAATGAGAAATAAAAGAGGGAAGAGGTAATTTAGTGTTCTTTTTCAGGTCGATAAACTGTCGTAGGCATATTCATATATTTTTTTACAGAAAAAGACACCACTGATAAAAATAAAAGATAGAGAAAATTCATTTAAATTTGTAATGGTAAAATGGTTATTTTTTATTTTTAATTTGGTAAAATGGATATTATTAAGATAACTTTCCTCCATTCCCCCTCCAATCAACTCAAATAATTATATCAAGAAAAAAACTCAAATAATTGGTTGAAATAGTAAACAATATTTATCTCTATGGGGTATGAGAATACAAATTTAAATTATTACAAGTATCCTTGTTAAGAGAAGCAAAAACCTGTATATTCTAAGATTTGATAGAATTAGTCTCAAAGCCCAAAATAAATTGAATACGTACCTTCGCTAACCTGAAAAGAAAAAAAAGTATTAACATCCTTCCCATCTTTATTAAAATCCCTCCCCTACCAAGCAGTGTCAAAAAAGTTTTTGGATGGAACAAAAACCCTTTTGGCCGTTTTATACATCATCTTGTGTTTCAAAGAAGAAAATGAACCCTACAAATTAAATAATTAAGGTCAAACACATGCATGGTAGAGTGTTGATTCTAAGTAAAGCAAAGCATGGCAGTACAACATTAGTTGTATTTCTTCACAACAACACAACCCTTCGCATCATCATCAATATGAGCTGGACCACCTTTCCAAACATTAATTTCCCCACTCGTTGACTACATAATAATATTCAATAACTAATGCCTTTTTTAATGTTTGATAGCCTCCCCAAGAATTCATCGAAGTCGTCTCCTTTGGTCAACATGTTGATTCTAACATACTTCGGATCAGATCCGAATCTATTCCCACTTCTAGCAACTACCCTCAATTTCTTTTCCATATAACTCCCACAGTCTTCGTTGTCTTTACACATCAACCACGCAAAAGCTGTTTGTGCGTGTGTAGCCAGGAAAGACAAACAACATATAATATTAGAGTTACGATGGATGAATATAACATCATTATATAATAAATTGAAGAGTTAAACTTTGATCCAGCGCAGCATCTTCAAATATTTTTTCATGTGCATTCAATACCTTGAAAGTTGAAAGTATTTTTCTATTCATCCGATGATCTGATTACTTTTCATGTGTGTCTGTATTGTTGTTCATCCAGCACTATAAGATATATTTTTTTTTTAAGATGGGTCCGACACCTGAAGTACTTAATGGTGCAATTTTCCCTTTGGTAATTTAGGATGCTAAATGCTGTTAAAAAATCACTTCATGATACTGGATAAACCACACATAATAGTTGAAGGTGTTGAATGCATCCGGGAAAAAACATCACACATAACGAAATAGTTTTGAGGTGTTAAATCTATTTTAAGCCTGAATTGAACAATAATAGTTGAAGGTGAGAATAAAAGTACCTGGGTATGTTTCAAATGACTCATTGGTGAAGTTACAATACGCTGCTTGAAACTTGGGTAACATGAAACCATCACTTTGTATGACCACTTCTCTCAATTTTTGCCACCTTTCTTTCAAAAGGCCTCTGCTGTACTCAAAGAAGAGCAAACCAGATTCCTTAGAACCATCAAATCTGAAACTACGACTCTGATAGCCATCACAGATAACTCCCATTAACTTAGCAGCTCGAGCCTGTGATTCTTTCGACACACCAATGGAACTCAACACTATAAACGCCGTCATCTTCTTTGCGATATCTGTATCTTTGACGATAGCCCACCTTCACAGCATAATTCACAACCAAAATCAATGCATAAACTACAAAAAGTCTCTTGATTGTTTGAGGTTATCTTGTACAGATGTAAATGTAGCAGATTTTTCAAACTTCAACTAAATCAATCGAACAATTTAGTAGCGATTGTAAGAAACAGCTATACACACGGTTCAACCCGCTACAAAATTGGTAGCAATCACAACAACCGTTACAAGTGAAACCACCACAAATTCAAATGTACGTACCCAATGCGAGAGCCGGAGTGGCCAGTGCATTTGGAGAGAGTGAACAGCATGAGATCATGATTGGCCTTGTGAGTGATGGGAGTGTAGTGAGGCCAATAATAAGCAAGATCATAAATGAGCTTGCCTTCACATCCACACTTGTTCATCACCACTGGCCTTCTGATGCCGCCATCTGGGTTATTCGGAGACGTCACTATCTCTATGTACGCTTCGTTTTTAGCATACTCCTTTGCGTCCCCACCCCACTTGTATAGGCTTGACCTCACCAAATCTGTCTCGTCCGGGTACCCCTGTACCTCACAATTTTGTTCCCAATAAAATGTTACTCCTTTCCTCCTATTTATAAGTCATTTCTACCATATTTCATGACACACTAAAGAAAACCCTAAATCATATTAACTCTGGTTTAAAATTCAACTAACTTTCTAACTTTATCCTACTTAATATCTACTATAACATATTAGAGTAAAATCAACACATAATAATTAAAGGGTAAAATTGTACATTAACATGAAATGCTCTATGGAAAGAGTAAAAGGAGTAGTCAGTTTGTTGAGAAGGCTGTTAAATTGTACATTCACCTGATGTGTAGGGCATGATGTATGAGCATGACAATAATAGGAACAAAGGAAAACGTGTAGCTATGCAATTCTTTGTATGAGGATGAAGAGAGAAGTTGGGAAAAAAGAAAATGGGATAAGAGAAAATAGAGAAAAGAGAAAACTGGATAATAGTGTCATGAGATATCACCCCTACGGTTGGGATGAACCCAAAAAATGGGTAAATTATATTTGTATATATTTTTTGCTAAAAGCTTTAATTGTATAGGTAATTCTTAATTGTTACTCTTCTTATAATATTTATAAATTACCTCCAACATATCTTACACAGATCAAGGAAAACCTTAAACATTATTAATGTTATTTTAAAAGTCAGCAACTTTTTCAAGTTTTTCTCTATTTCATATTCATTATAATACGACTAAAAAACATAAAGGGTAAAAGTGTACATTCATATGAAAATTTTAACGAAATAGTTTATAAATAAGACTAAATAAAACATTCTCTTTACCATATAAATACAACCAAAAGAGTACTTCAAGTTTTTAATAAGCTTAATATGCATCCAACACCCTGAAGTATTTTGTGGTGCATCTAGCATCCTAAAGTACTGTTTTTTATGTCTTGGTGTTAGATGTATTCAAAATTTTTTAAGGTTCTAGATGTATCTAAAAAAACTTTTGGGTGCTAGATTTACCTGAAAAATACTTTAAGTGAAGTATTCCTATTAATTGCACACATTAAAAAGGTTTACATATATATAATGGTAGTCATTATGAAAAATACCCATATTTATTATTCTATTCGGTCTTTTTTATAAGCAATAACTATCCACATTAAACAAAACTAATTGGTGTTTAAAATAAGTTTAAGATAACAAATGTGTAAAAGATATAATTTTTTTCCCAACCATACCTTTATTTATAAAGTAATGAGTGAGAGGTAGTGGGAAAAGAGAAAAAAGAATGAGTATGAAAAATATATAATTTAAGAGACATATATAATTAATTAGAAGTAAAAATAAAAAGATGCATCAAATTTTTAAATAAAATCAAATAATCTCTTATATAAAAAAAAAACTAATCCTATAAAAGGGAGCATTACCTGAAGAGGAAAAATTAATATGTTTACATTAGTTACCTAGCTTTTTATCTGATTAGAGCTAAACTATCAAATGTCTGTATCTATGTGTTCATTGTCCAATGACCACAGAATGTTGAACTTACCAAACGTGTTTATTTCGAATTACATGAAATCAAGCTAATCCAAAACTAATACACACAAAAATGTAACAAATCCGAAATTGATACGACAATGGAATGGCACTCGGTGGGGCGTGCCACCTGTCAACTCGGTTTTTGAAATTGACAGTCGGTGCCGCCTGCTATTTACATTCATTTTAGGGAAATTTATGGGGAGGTCCCAAATAAGGGACTTATTTAATGAATGGTCCCAAAAAATAAAATATTTATTCTGAGGTCCCATTGACAACATGAGGTGTTGTCAATCCAGCGCATGATGTTGTCAATAAAAGGACTTTATGTTGTCAATGGGACCTCAGAATAAATATTTTATTTTTT
>JANTPZ010103236.1:0-11094 GCA_025593235.1 Vachellia pachyceras
GATACTAATACAGTCTATTTTTGTAGTGGATCTTGACAGTTAAGACCTTATACTTATTACTCTTAGTAAGCAACCAATATAAATACAAATGTGCATTAAATAAATGTTTAGTGAGCTGGGTGCAGCTCTTCGACAATAGAATATGTCTCAAAATTCCAAGGGTTGCTATCTTTAATTTCTTTACACCAATATGACATTACCAAAATAAAATATTCAAAGAATTGAATGTGACTTTGAAGTCTACTACCAAGTCAAGCACGTCATGCACCTACAAACAAGCAATAGAAAGATCTAATATTACATCCAATCAAAATAAGACAACTTTTTTCACTAAAAAAAAATAAGACAACTTTTTGAGGTCTACTTTTGAATAGCCATGACTTTGAGGTACATCTCTCAAGAATAGAATACGTCTCAAATTTTCAAGGGTTGCTATCTTTGATATTTCTTTGGACCAAGATGACATTACCAAAATAAAATATTTATAGAATCGAGCGTAACTTTGAAGTCTACTACTAAGTCAAGCACGTCGTGCAACTACGAACAAGCGATAGAAAGATGTAACATGACATCCAATCAAATTTGAGGTCTACTTTTGAGTACGCCATGACTTTGAGGTATACTTTTGAGCTATATATTTGTGAAAATGAAAAAGAAATAATGTGATGAAAATGAAAATGTGGTTCAATATGTGAAATTACATTTCATAAAATGACAAAAGCTTCTAACGTATATTTCGGGCATAAAGCTTTATTCTTTTCACTAACGTAATTTTCTTACTTTCCGTTGTATCAGATCCTCTTCCTCTGCTTCCCCTCCTCTACCCTCATTTTTCATTTACAACTATTCCAATAGTTAAATCATTTTTATTAAAAATAATAAAAAGTAACTTCATAATTAAATATTTTATTCTTTTTTAGCAGCCATATTATCTTCTAATCTTTATATCCATTTTTTCTAGGAAACTAATTATTATAAATAAGAAATATACAAAATAACAAGAATTGTGGTATCCTCAGTTTAACGTCTCTGCAAAGACATAATATATGCAATAAACTTTGTAATAATTTATGTTAGTTACAAATTTAAATATTTAAATAATGCTATAGTAAAGTAAATATTTAAATAAGACTATTTAAATATTTTATTCTTTTTTAGCAGCCATAGTATCTTCTAATCTTTATATCCATTTTTTCTAGGCAACTTTTTTAGATCCCTCTAAACCATCCGACTATACTAGTTTAAAAAAAATTCTCTTTAAATAATGGACAATAGAACTTAACCCAAAAAACCACTTGATTCAAATTTATTTCTTACTAAAAAAAGATTTTACCGATTGAAATTCCATCACTGATATGTTTAGCTATGAAACCAAATTAGCAATGATTTTTTTTCATTTTTTTCAAAGAGAAAAAAAATCTGTTTTTTTATTAGTTATTAAGCGCAGATATACACTTTCTATAGGAAACAAAATACACATAGTAGTTATCTAAGGAGATACTACACATAATAAGATATTGTCGTTGCCTTGTCGATTTTTTGTCACTAAATTCACCGTTGCCAATTGATCTTAGTGATGTAATTTTGAATTCCGTAGCTAATTATTGATGGATTACGGATGGAAAATTCCGTTCTCTCGCTAATCCATCACATAATTGGAATACTCTATCTCCAAAGTTAGTGGAGAATTTTGCAACTAATAAATCACTATTTATTTTTACTTTTAAAACTAGGGTTAACCCTGTACGATGCACGTGACGTGGGAAATGATAATATATGTGATATTCTAGCGTGTTCTATAAATTGTTCAAAATAAATTAGAAGAGTATTAGATATCATTATGAGAATTATATCTTGTACTGTTATTTGAATTATCCTTTTTTTAAAAAAAAATTAAATCCCCACTCATACTCTAAGAAAATTGCATCAAAAAAATTCATATAATTTTAATATATAACATAAGAATTTTCTTAATTTTACAGACAGATCATTTGAAATCGTTCATGTGGAGAATGATTTTTTTATTGCATTCACATGTAGAAAGTTTTATGATTTTTTGTCAAATCAAAACTCATTCTTTGTAGGAACGATTTCTTCACAATCCTTAACTCTCGTTCTTACCAAGAACGATTTTGAGTATAACATTGCCGTAAATACTTTCTCCTTCATAGCATTTTGGTGTTTTCTTCAACGGTTACCCTAATTAGATAAACATATTTTGTGATGGAATTAGGATAGAAATTCTGTCACTAATCCGTTGCAAAATATTTTGTGAGAGAAATTAGTGATAGATTAGCTTCAAGGGATGGAAAAGTTCTGCATCTAATTTTAGTGACAGAAGTTATGACAAATTCATGTTTTTTTTTGCAGTGCCACAAGGTATCATAGATATGATTACAAAATCAACTTCATGAAGGAAAAACCGATTGCTTGTTCTGTTACATTTAGTAATTAGTTATCGTTAAAAAATATTTTAAAATTTAATCATAAGACACAACTACTCATTACAGTCCCAATAGATGGGATTTACATTTTGTGCTCATTAACCAATGTCTTATCATAGATTGCCTAGACACCATCTAGATGATCCATATTTTATTTTTATTTTCATTTCTTAAAAATAATTACCGTGCTTGGTATCTAGAATCTAAAATAAAGATAATCTTTTAACTATATTTTCTGAAAAAAGTTTTTTCATTTCAAAATTGTCATTTGAAAAAAATTATAATCTGTATTATCTATTTTAGATCTTGATAATTAAGATATTATACTCATTACCTTTGATAAGCACACAATATGAACTAAAATGTGTATTATATAAAGTTTAGTGAGCTGGGTGCAGTTCTTCAACAATAGAATACGTCTGAAATTTCCAAGGGTTGCTATCTTTAATTTCTTTGGACCAATATGACATTACCAAAATAAAATGTTTAAAGAATTTAGTGCGACTTTGAAGTCTACTCCTAAGTCAAGCACGGCATGCACCTACGAACTAACGATAGAAAGATGTAATATTACATCCAATCAAAATAAGACTACGTTTTGAGGTCTACTTTTGAATAGCAATGACTTTGAGGTCTATTTTTTGAGCTATATATTTGTGAAAATGAAAAATAAATAATGTGATGAAAATGAAAAAGTGGTCCAAGATGTGAAATTACATTTCATGAAACGAAAAAAGCTTCTAACTTACATTTCGGGCATAAAGCTTTATTCTTATCACTAACGTAATTTTCTTTCTCTTCCGTAGTATCGGATCCTCTTCCTCTGCTTCCCCTCCACCCTCATTTTTCATTTACAAAACTATTTGATCAAAATTCTAATAGTTAAATCATTTTTATTAAAAATTAATAAAAAGTAACTTCATAATTAAAATTATTCATATGGATTTATTGTTGACAATCGATTAAGCTCCATAATATGTTCTACATCAGATCTATTCTATACTAATTATTATAAATAAGAAATATACAAAATAACAAGAATTGTGGTATCCTCAGTTTAACGTCTCCGCAAAAACCGCAAAGACATAATATATGCAATAAACTTTGTAATAATTTGTATTATTTACAAATTATGAATAGAATAATCATTAAAGAATTCAAAGTTGTCCATTTTACAAATAACGGCTGGAAAAGCTTCAACGTAACAGGAAAACGGTAAAATAGAAATGACTTAGTTTAAAAATTTGTTATCCTTTTGTTATTTTGATAGCCCAAATCACAAACAAACTCCATCTACTATTAATCTTTTTATGAAAGGAAAAAAATGAATTTTATAATTAAAAATAGTAATGTGGTCTTGTTATGTCCAATAATCAGTTTTTTATGGTTCGCAATTATTCCAAGACTTTCTTTTTAGTTTTACTTGACTTCATTGTTTTACTCTAAAAGGATTCCCTCTTTCATTAAGATATTAAGGAAATTATTTTTTGTTTTTGGATTCTAACAATTGAATTTTAAATAGTAAGGTATTAAGAAAATTCTAGTAATTAATAACTGAAATAAAATATTAACTCTTATAGAATATATGTTTAAGAGATTGAGATTAAGGAGATAACGAAACTTGGAGAATATTTGGAGAGCAAGGGAAAGAATATATTTATTCAATTCAAGCTTACGAGTTTACACATCAAATTTATTGTTATTATATTTCTGTCTTCTAAACTTGTGTCAACTCGCTCTTAAACTCATGTTAATTTTTTGAATTTTTTTGACTTCATATTTGAGCTTCATATAATTTTCTTTAAAGTCATGATATTATGAATGTTGATTATTTGATTTTAATTATAATGTATGTTTTTTATATTCCAATTATTTAATTATAAAATTGTCATAACTTATTGATAAAAGTAAAATCTAATAAAGGTAAACTTATATATAATAAAGAGAAAATAAATAGGAATTTTCACATATATTAATGTGTGTATGTATGCCTTTCACGTCACCCTCTCAAGTCAAGCACGTATGAACCATGACAAAAGTTCACTGTCCACAGGTCAATTAAATTTCAATTAATTACATATAATCAATTCGATTCAAAATTTTTAAAATAATAAGGCTAGAAAGATAAACACACAACCAAAAAAACCATAAAAAGATAAGCGGAGCTAAAAAAAATCCCTACCATACATATTCACCGAGACAGTTAAACTTTTTAACCTTTTAATTTTTTTCATGAGAAACGTTTTTTTCCTTTGTGAAATTACAGGGCCAACGCTAGCTTTGAGTTGAAAATAGTTATTTATAATTTTTCCTTTTTATGCTTTGTATTTTTAGTTTTATAAATTCTTAAAAATTATATACATATTGTTTTAATTTATAAACAAATTATTTGATAACTTAATGTTTGTTTATACATGATTATTTTATAAATATATGATATTATTTTTAATTTAATTATTACTTCACCAGCTAACAGGATGACCCAACATTTCAAACCGCTTGGACTATGGTATACTTATCTTTCTTGCAGGTCCATTCCGGCTTTTACATTTAAAATGCATATAGCTAAAAATAAGAATAAGAAAAGACCCCAACTTTAGCTATATGGAATGCTGATGTCCTTTAGCTACATGGTAGATTCCCTTTGTGTGCTTTGTTAAATTGAGTGACTGGTCATTTAGAGATCTATTAAATATGGTAATGGAGTGGATTGATCCGAAAATAGTTAGTAAAAGATATGATGATCCATTTCCCTTAAATGATGTTAAAATATATTCTATTTTTTTGGCAATGGGAAACAGACACGGCTCAGACGTAAATTCAATCATGTTTTCTCTAATATTATGTCTAACTTTTAATATAACATCCAGTTAATTAAGTTGAACGATTTAAAAAAGTTAAATAAAAATAAGTTGTACTAATACCTTCCTTCAAGTGCTACTGCTTAAAAGGTGGAATATTAGATTGAGTGTTTGTGGTTTTTGATATATAGATTCAAAAATACATACATACACTTTTTGATATATACAATACATAAAATTTGTAGGAAAAAAACAAAAGCTGCATATTTAAATATGTTTTTAAGTCAATTGTGGTATTTTCTTTTGGGTAAACTAACATGATATTACCAAAATAAAATTTACTATTACATAAGGATCACTATCAGCAAAAATATACATATGGACACACACTCCATCTGGTCTAAAATATAAATAATTTTAAACCAACTCACAAAAATCAAGAAAAATGGAGTGACTTTATGACTTATGTTGTGATCAAAACAATTAGCTTGATCATGAGGGGGTATGGTATCACGTCAAATGGAGTGACTCTAGACTTTTGACATAATACATCCAATTAATTAAAGACTAAAGACTTTTGATATTTACTTAAATTTGTCAAATTGTAGGGACAATAAATCCACGCAAGCTTCTTCCAACTAATGACATTCTCTTGGGGGTACTATCTATGTATGGCCTACAAGACTGGCCATATATGAATGAAATAATGCAATGAAAATGAAATGTGGTCCAAGAACTTAAACTGTGTACTTCAAAAAGACACAGGTTTTTCTTATCACTAACGTAATTTATGGGTTACTCTGTGACTTGTACAATAAAATGATAATAAAGATATAGTCCTTCATGTGACAACATATCACTATTTGTTATGAAATGAAAGAGTTTGAGAGTAGTAGAAGAAGAAATTGAGAAACGAAACAAGGAAGTATATCTCATTCCTTGTGTGTTGTATGTGCTTTGTACATGACCTCTATATATGGGCCTCCAACCCTTAAAGCCTAATTCTATGGTTACAATGTTATAAAGGATAAAGTAATGACAAAAACTATTAGAACCCCTCAAGCAATTCATTAGGGAGGTTATAGGATTATGATATTAAGCACAAGGAACCTACGGGTTGTAGTTTTATGCATTCACTCTAAAATGTTTACAACACTATTAGAATAAAAGCCTTTTCTCTTCACTAATGTAATTTTCTCTCTCTTTCGTTGCAACAATTTCTTCTTGGACACAACTTTTAATGTTTGAAAAGTCTACATAGCAATGGGCTTTAGTGAGTGCTATTTAAATAAATATTGCTTAACCACTAATGATGAGTGCATCATTAGTGGTAAAAATAGATAAATGAAATCATTTACTATCTTCTTGAAAGATGAAAATAAAACCTATTAAGAAACAAGTAAATAAGTTGCGACATTTGTTATGAAACGGAGGGATGTACTAATTGATCAGTATATTGAAATAATTAAATTGCGCATAAATTAATTTATTCTAATGTTTGAAAAGTCAACCACCGCATGTGTCTACATTTTAATTTTAGGTGAATGACTAGATGCATTATTGTTAAGTTGACTCTATGAATTTAGTATTTTTATGTTTTTAGCTTTCAAAATATTCAATATAATCTTTTAAAAATAGAAATGGACAGTTTTTTAAAAAAGGTTACCATTTTGTTATTTTGACAGCCACAATCATACAAATTAAACTTTTCAACTTCGGACCAATCTTTTTTTAAAGAAAAATTATGAAATGTAATCATGTGGACTTCTTGTGCACAATCAATTTTTTAAGCGTCACAATTATTCTAATATTTATTTAGTTTTAATTTACTCCATTGTTTTACTTCAGAAGTCCTTTTTTCTTTAAGATATTAGGAAAATATCTTTTTGGTTTTAGCTTCTCAAAATTGAATTTTATATAGTAAGACATTAAGAAAATTATACTATGAAATCACATAAATGCTGGATATTTTATTATAGTGTTAAAGTGCACAAATACCCATGAAGTTATAAAAATGCCTAATTTAAAATTTACGTGATTACCCTTGCAGCCCTAATCTCTTTCCTTCCTTATTGGGTTCATACTCGAGCTCTGTCTTTCTCTTTCCAAATCTAGATTTCCTTCTATCGATAGCGTCGGCAACATCCTTCCTCGTTGTCATCACAACGTGGCGGGAGAAGGATGGCGCCTTTGTATTCTTCATTGTCTTGATTTGGTCTTCCATAACGGCAAGATCTACAACATGGTGGAGAGCAGAGGAGGCGGCTAGATCGAGTGCTTGACTTCTGCTTCTTCCTCGACGGTGAGATCCACATTCACCTTCACTTATCTGATTCCCATCCATCTTCTTCTTCTTCTTCTTTTTATTTTTTAGTGACTTGGATAGATTGGGTTCTCATTCGAACTTGATTCCTATCACATTAAAGTAGAAATGTATATTTGAAATGACATGTAGTTTTTTTCCAACATGATGATGTGAAAGCAAAAACTCCAACTCTTAGACTTCATTTACTTGTAATTTTCCAACACTAAATACTTTTTAGAAGTGAAAAAATACTCATGAATATTTGAAATGAAAGCAAAAATGTCATGACTGTTAAATATAACATAATATTGTTAAATATGCATGTGCAAGAATACAGTGGCTCCACTGCAAAAAATGATTATGTTAGATTATATTTAATGTTTTTGGCATTTTTTTGCATCTATATTTAATGGTAATGATATTTTTGCTCTTATTTTAAATGTTTGTGGCTATTTTTGTACCTCTGAAAAATATATAATGTGAGAAGCTCTTTTAATAAAAGATTATGAGTACTTTTACACCTTATGGCTAAATATTTTATAGATGCTTGAGTAATTCTATGTCCATCAAACTTTAAATGTCAATACTCTCAATTATTTTTAGGTGCATCTAACATCCTAAAGATTTTGTAGGGTATTTACCATTCTAAATTATTTTTCAAGTGCATGCAATACCTTAAAGTAATTTTTTTTTGTACATTCATCACCCAGAAGTATTTTTTGGATGCATCTGGTGCTCAAAAATATTTTTAGATCTATCTAGCACCACGGTACAAAACTACTTTATGGTGCTTCAAGTGAAAAATTTTAATGGAAGAAGCTTCTCCTTATGAACATTGTGGGTTATTTTATGACTTGACGATAAAAAAAATAGTGCAACCAAAAATTATCTTAAAATAAGATGTGAAAACAATATAATTCATTCAACACGCTAAATCAATTTCTTAGTTGAATTTGGTATAATCTTATCGCAAAAGATGTCCTTTTGCAATTCCACTGTTTGTTAGTTTGACTTGATTTGGAATCGGAGAAGTATAAAACGACATGTGTGTTAACTGCTCAATGCACAATACTTGCTTGAATTTTTGACGAGTCTGATATGCTAGACATGGCAAAACCTTCTTCCTTTGTTTTCCTCCTCTTACTTCATTGCTTCATGGCCTCCCTTGTTTGGACTGATACAAACATCAGTACTGACAAATCTGCACTTCTTACCTTCAAGTCCTTTGTTACTATTGACAATTTCTTAGCGAGTTGGTCTGTCTCTTCTTCTCCGTGCAATTGGATTGGTGTCACATGCAATACTCATCATGGGAGAGTCGAACTCCTGAATCTTGTTGGCATGGAACTTAAGGGCACCATATCTCCACATCTGGGAAATCTCTCATTTCTTGTTGAACTTGATCTTAGTGAGAATAATTTTTATGGTCAGATACCAGAAGAGTTATTTCGATTGCGTAGATTGAAACTATTCAACTTGAGCTACAATGACTTTTATGGGCAGGTTCCAATAGGGATAGGAGGTTTATCTTCACTTGAGCAACTAAATCGTCGAAATAATAATCTAAATGGATTTATTCAACTATCTCTATTTAACATGTCAAGGTTGGAGATCTTAGATTGGAATAATAATTTTATTGAAGGGACCATTCCATTAGAGGTGGGCAAACTTGAACGGTTGAAGATTTTACGACTTAGTCGTAACAAACTTTCAAGAATCATTCCCCGAATGATTTTCAACTTATCTTCGCTTGAGTTATTACATTTGTCTTATAGGTATGTTTTAGATTATTTTCAACATTTATTTTGTCTTCATTATAAACTAGTGTACATGGTTCGCAGGATCTTATACTTGAGGAATTTGAGTTTGTATTTTTTTAATTTATTTAATTTGGTGCTTCTATCATTTTCTTCTTAATTTTTTCTAGCATTTTTTATTCTGCAATGGAAAAAACAATTCGTCTTCCAGATTTTGAAACGTTTTATAGAATTTGAGTTTGGGTTTTTTTTTTCAAATTGATTAAGCATTACAACGAATATATTTGGAACATTTAGTTTTGATTAAATAACAAAATTTTATCAATTATAAGTAATTGTAATTGTTAAAAAAGTTTGGGGAGTTAACAAAAACCTTTGGAGAGTCTCCCAACAAACATTTGTTTTAATCGTCGTCAATTCATCGACAAGTTTCTCAACTAAATATAACAAGTTGGTTTTTTCCGTAGTTATAAGCCCATCCAAATTATAAGGTTTATACCCTTTTTCTTAAAAAATAATTATAGTTGTTGTTCTGTTTTATCATTTATAATATGTTTTTGTTATTACCAAAAAATGTTGCAAGTCTTGTTACATGTGTTTTTTTAAATATAATTTGTCTTATGTACATAATAGCTTGTGCTAGGTAATGATTCTTTACTAATTAACATTACTTTCTTTCCCACCACATAATATTTAAAGAAGGCATCCCAGATGAGATTGGCAATCTTTCACAACTAAAGAAGTTGTATCTTGGAGCAAATCAATTTGCAGGTTTTATACCATCTTCATTATTTAACATTTCAGTCATGGAGGAAATTGATCTTTCAAAAAATAACTTATCTGGTGGTCTCCCAATAAATGTGTGTTTTCAGCTTTCAAAACTTGAAATCTTTTATGTGAATGAAAATGATTTGTCTGGTGAAATACCATCGATTTGCTATCAATGCAAAGAATTAGTAATGTTACAATTGGGTGATAACAAATTCAACAAAGGAAACATTCCAAGTGACATTGGAAAATTTTACCAACCTCCAGAACCTATATCTTAGCAGCAACAACTTGCAAGGTAAGAGTTTTAACTATATGATTGTCTTTGCAACACAATGCTTTTTTTAAATACGAAAATGAATGAATAAATTCGAAAGGAGAGCTTATTTCCTATCATTTAGTTGGAATTTGTATATAATTTTCAAACACATCCAAAGATGGGGCCATAAGTTGCTTAAAAAATCTCCAAAAAATGAAATAAAATATTGAATCATTAGATAAGGATGATTAAAAGGTTAGTTGGAACCACAGCACTCTCTTGGCTCTTTGGTCAACATTTTGGCATGTATGCTTTGGAGGGAATATCACTACTAGAAAAATATCATTTAGCGATGGAAAATCCGTCGCTAAATGGTTGTTTTCCGTCGCTAAAACAAGGATCGCTAATATTTTACATCGCTAAATGGAAAATTTCTGAAGGAAAATAATCATTTAGTGATGAATTTTTCCGTCGCTAAATGACATTTTTTTAGTAGTGTATGAACTTGTTTCAATTTTCCTTTTAGATTTTTATTATATTTTTATACATTTCTTATTAATATTAGCCAAACGGACTGATTTAATGGCTCATTATCAGGTTTTGAACTTAAATTTTTATTCTTATGTTATTAACAAGTTTTTGAACATTAAATTTTAGTTTGAATAATCTAAATTATATATTGACTTTATCATTTATAGTTAATTTTCAATTATTATTGTTCAATCCCAAATATTGCTTAGTGTCTGGTACCAAATATGCT
>JANTPZ010103256.1:0-10838 GCA_025593235.1 Vachellia pachyceras
AAGAGTTCATTTGGAGCTTTTCTTTGAAAGACATTCCACTTCCTCAAGACACGAACCTCAATAGTCCATAAGTCACTTCGATCATGGAGCTCATTGAGCAAAGAAGCAGTATTCATGGTGATATGGAGGGTATGAGTTCGCTAATGAGATTGATGTGGCTGGGAGGGAGGTATGAGGAATGCTGAGGAGGTGATGAGAATGAGGGGAAACATTGTTTAAATAGAGGTCATTCAGTAGAGTGGTTTGAAATCGAGGGAATGCATTTGGAGGTAATGTGATGTTTTGATTTTGGAGGGAAGGAATGTTTTGATTTTTCAGAAGGTCAAAAGACGTGGTAAGGTTGAACAGCCAGAATGATAGTATGATAGAAGGTGGGGAAGAAGAGTTGGTATGACTTGTGACATTTTGGTACAGGGATTCATCGGAACAGGTAGAAGCAGATGAGGTAGTATGGGATGAACGTGCAGAGGCAAGAGAAAGCCAACTGATAAGGTGCACGTTCAGCGAGATGTTCTGGGATGAAGGACAACAGGAGAAGGTAATATGTGTTGTCAAATAAGATGGCACAGGGCAGGCTGGTATGGTTGAAGGAGTAGGTATAGTGTGCAATAAGGAGGCTTGAGAATTGATTGAACGAAACATGAGAAGAGGACAACAGGAGAATTTAGTGGTAAAGTGGGATTAAGGACAATAGGAAAAATTTAAAAACTACCTTCTTGAATGGCAGCGGACTAAGGAAAACAAAATTTATGCAGACAAAATTTATGAAATCCACCGGTATGTGCATCATCCAAGTGGTGTCTCTCCGGTTCTTGAGCATCCTGCATCTCAAAGCAGTCGGGCGATTCATGAGCTGCGATCGAAAGAGTGGAGTCGGGAGGGGAGAACCTAGAAGAAACAGGGTCCTTGGCGAATTAATTATAGAGGTTGATGGACTTGAGCTTCTAAAGCATAGATGGAGATCTCGCAAGCTGAGGCTGTGGAGCTTCATGGGAGGTTTTAAATTCTGGGTACGTAGGTATGGTGATGGGATTCTTGGGATTTGTAAGAGTGGGAATTGATAGATTTGAGTCTCTGTAAGAGAGAGGGAGATCTGACGAGTTGTTAAGGGTGATGGTCGTCGTGAGGTTAAAGAAGAAGAGGCAAGGAAGGGAAGAGTTGAGAAGATGAAGTGAAAATGTAACTAACCTCAATTCTTAGCCGAATGCAGGGAAATACTTTAATTTCTGCAGCTTTTAATGAGCAAAAGACGGTGTCCAAATGATCCACAGCCACTTCACATGGAGAAAGAGAGAGAGAGGGAGAAAGAGTTGCAGATCTTTGTGAGGTGGAAAGCACAGCTTCGTACAGCAAATGGAGTTTCAAGTAAACTCAGCAAGTGGAGCTGGCACAAAGCCAGAGGTGATATCGGCTTGTGAATAGTGAATTGTGTTAGTGCAAAGTGGAAGAGAATTTGATGATATATTGATAAGTTTCAAACATGTTGTCCGTATAGAAAACTGTTAAAAAAATGATTTCACTAAGGGCTTGTTTGGTTGGGGGGAGGGAATGGGATGAAAAATGAATCCCTCCCCTTGTTTGATTTAAAATTTTGGAGGGGAGGAAATCCAAAATATGTCACCTCATTCCCTCCCCTCCCCTTATATTGATTCCCTCCAAATTGGGGTTTTTTGGAGGGAAGCCAAAGATTATGGGCCCGTTTGGCAAATTGCCATAAACCACTTATAAGTGCTTATTCACATAAGCCGAGGCAAATATGTGGAGGAGATTGTCTCATTTTACGGAAAAGCACTGTTAAACGTGCTTATGAAAATAAGCCCATGGTTACCAAACAGGCCTTATGACTAATTTACCCCCACCAATTTTATTATATTTCCATCCATACCCTTGGTAGGCTAAAACGCATCACTTCTCAACCTCTTCCTCTACTCTATAGAAAAACTTCAGTTAATCAACACTTTCTTCCTCCTCTGCTTTTTGGGGGTTTTCCTAGTTACAAATTGGATTAAGGTGGCAAGTTAAGCATAAATTCAGTATTTTGAAATTAAGCTACATATAAATCCTATTTTTTTTAATTATTTAAATAAATCATATAATAGAAGTACCTTAATAATTGTTTTAACTAATTAAATAGAATGAGTGATTAATTTTCATGTGTGAAAATAAATTTAAATAAATTGTATAAGTAAATAAATATAAATTACCATATAAGGGTAAAATGGTAAATTGATTATTAACTTCCCTCCCTTCCCCTTCTGAACCAAACAAAAGATCATTAAAAATCCTCGCCCTTCCTTCCTCTCTAACTAAACCAAACGAGGTAACTTTATAACATTCCATCCCTTTCTATCCCATCCTATCCATCCCTTCCCTTTCCCCTCCATCAAACCAAAGGTATAAATGGAGATACTAAACATTCTCCGAAAAAAGGAAGAGGTTTTACCGTTTTCCTGATCTGATGGAGTGATAGGGATTACTGATTAGGAGCGGCTTGGGCTTCATGCACGTGCGTTGGTGGTGAGCTTTTTAAAGCGTAAAGCAGCTTCACGCTGAACAGCTTTGGCCAGAATGCACGTGCATGAGGACCCTTAACCTAGTACAAGTAATAATGATTTCTACTCATATTTTCATTTTTCTTATTTATTGTTTTTAATTAATTTATCAAATTAACCCATAGCTTTGTTCAATGTAATTTTTATTTTTTTTAAAAAAAATATTAATTTTAATTGACGTTTTGGTCCGCGTAAAATGATTAATTACAGTTCACATGAATTCATGAATGACATTCAAGATTCCATTTTTTCTCTTACCCAATGTATAAACATTAATATAAAAAAATTAATTATTTTCTACTTTTATATTAAAAAATGTGTTGCCTTCATGTTGGGTTTGATGGAAGGGAAATGGAATGGATGGATATGAAAGAAAGGGAAGGGAGGAAGGGAATAAGATTACCTTATTTGGATTAATGAGAAGGGAAGGGAGATGAATGATTTTTAATGATTTTTAATGAGAAGGGAAGGGAAATTAATAACTAATTTACTATTTTACCCTTGAATATTGATTTATATTTATTTACTTATACAATTTAAATTTATTTAAATTAATTACCAATGAAAGATTGAAATCATGCGTTTTATGAGATGAGTTACATTTCTTTATTGAAAAAAGTAATAGCACATTCCTTTTCTCTGGCTTAGATTAATGGGTTTAGATTTGGCTTGCATATGCATGTTAAACATTTGAGTTGAATCCTCAGTAAGAAGCCGATACGAATTTCTTTGAAGGCCTTGTTCTCTGAGTAGCTTCTATCTTCTTCGCCCTCAGCCACAGCCAATTCCACCCAACTAGGATGCAGATTTTGACCATGGCCTTCGATGAGAGGAGTGGGAGAATCATCATCGTCATCATCGCAGGGACAGGATGAATGGGGGAGAAAAATCAGAGGGAAATAAACGAAGGTATAGCTGTAATAACAAAAATATGGTAGGGGTATTTTGGTACAATATTTTTGTATCTCTCCAAAACCCCCCAAATTGGAGGGAACAAAAAGAGAGGGAGGGAAGGGGAGAGAGAATGTTATTTTTAATTCCCTCCCCTTCAAAAAATTCAAACCAAACAAGGGGAGGGTTTCATTAAACCTCCCCTTCCCCTCCTTTCCCCTCAATCAAATAGATCCTAACAAGATATGTTTTTTTGGTTACAAAAGTTTAAGTGAGTCATATACTAGTGGCTTGTTAACATTAGAACATACCTTGATAACTGCATATCATCCAACAGTGGGTCTGTTTGGTAAAGCGGTGGAGAAGTACTTTTACCATTTACGAGGTGAATATGTGAAGGAGATTATCTCGTTTTTCAGAAAAACACTGTTGAACGTACTTTTAGGGTGTTGAGAAGCTTTCCCAAACACCCCCAGTAAAGTTATCATATCAATAACAAAATGAGTTATGAACCATGTCACACCAAGCGCTGCTATGGATCTAATACCCTGAGGGACCCCAGAGTAGGTGAAGGGAGCAGTAGACAGGGTGCGCTCAAAGTTCCACATCGATTAGACCAGTCCAAAGTGAAGGCTATATATGTAGTCAGGGTGTGGCCTTTGACATCCGATGCGCTTGTTGGGTAACTATGGGATCCCAAGAGAGCAAAACCATGTGCTCACAGGCGGCTAAACATGGACAATACCTCAGGATGTTACACCTGAGCCTTTTGAAATGCCTGATAAGGCCGAAGCCTTTTTAGAGATCTATATATAATGTAAACCACTAAAAAGCCTCAAATCAGGCTTTAAGCCTACTATTATACACCTTTAAATATGCTTTAATATAGGCTTTAAGCCTATCATCCTTATTGTATGTAAGTTTTTAAAATAAAAATTAAGATTAAAAAATACAAAAAGTGTTTTTGCCTCATATAAAAAAATTATATTCATTTTATATATAAAAAGGCCAGCTTGAAGGTTTAGAGGCCAAGTTTAAAAAAAATAGACATGACCTATTTATACAATTAAACCTTTAAATAGACTTTAGTCTGGCCTTTTTAATAAATAGGTCAGGCCAAGCTAGACCCTAAACAGGTCAGACCGTAGACGATATAGGGACCTGACCTATTCCCACCCCTAACCAATATTTGTGTGTATAAAATGTGAGCCATAAAATGAGTAAAACATTGCAGTTAATGATAATAACGTGGGAAGAAATATTAAAAAGGGATGATAAAAAATATTGATATTTTGTATTTAAAATCAAAACAAATTTTTTAATTAGGCTTTATACTCACGATAGGAGTATAATTTATAAACTTTATATTTTTCTTCACAAATTTTACATATGCTAGCGCTAAAACCGGAATTATTTGAATAATAGAGTAGTGGTGGAAAAACTAAAATTTTACAACAAATTCAGAATTCTCCTCTCTATTTATTAAATACGAAATTTGAAATTAGAGCCAACACCCTTCTAACGTAATGGCGTATAGCATTTAGCTTGCCAACCCAAATAAAATAAATCACTGATGTTGTCTAAGGCTCATAATTATCATTATTATTATTACATAATAAGAATATATATACATATTCTCATTTTATTTTTTATTGACGAAATTGTAATGCAAAAATAGACAAATACAAAGTAGGGAGACACAACTGAATATAATGGACATATTTTGCAAAATTTTTACACTCTCCAAAAGCATATTCAACAGTACTAGGCTTGTTTGGTTTGCCCGTTTGGGCACCTAAAATCCATTTATTCATTTACCGAGACAAAATTCCTCTCATATATTTACCTCGGAATATGTGTTTGTTCTCCCAACGGGCTATCCAAACAAGCCCGGTGTTTTTCTGTAAATCGAGATAATCTCATTCATATATTTACCTCGATTAATGTAAAAACACTTTTCTACGGCTTTCCAGTCGGACACAATATTGGTCGATCCACGTCATTTGATTGCTCCATTTCAGTACTATTTTTTACGTACAAGTAGTGTACACAACTCAACTCCCCTGCAAAAATATTACAATATTATGGGCAACACATGAGTACATTTCAGTATTATTATTATTTGTGACTGAAATATTCATAATATAAAATTCTTTGATACCTATTAAGGTGACCTCCTGAGCTGTCCACAGCTATCTGCCATACCTATTACTATCAAAATATTGAATTTCATCGTTTATTCTCTGAATTTGTTTGTAGGGAACAAAATAATTTTTTTTTAAAACATAAAAGATATGGCATTTGTTATGTCATTGTAATTAATGCATGGTAGTTAATCAATCCCAGTGCAGCTAGTTTAATTAATTGTTGATTATGTATCCTATCTGATGACCAAACCAAACAAGAAATAATGAGATGAAATTAAATTAAATTAAATTTGGACAGAAACCCGCATGTTGCCAAATTGGACGTCATGATTAAGTTGTGTGTTGTACCAACATACCATTTCTCTACACATTTTTAGGGATATGTAGTATTCACCACTCTAGGGTGACATATTACATTCAAATCAATTCTTAAAACTTTAGACTTTAATTAAATTAGCTTAAATTAAATTAAATTATGTAAGAAATTCTTAAAATGATTATTTAAACTTTCCAAAATAACAAACTTTAGACTCTTTACCCGGGACACACATAATTGTATTTGTAACATGAAGATTACATATTTAATTTAAATACAAAAATTATATTAATGCAACTTGATTCATGAACTGACGCAATTTTTACCTTTTTAATATAGCAGCCAAAAACTACTTGTAATTCAAAATCAGATGAGAGCTACGGCCAACATGGCAACATATTAAATGACAATTATATAATAATTAGTAATTGGCTAAAGTATACTTTTAGTCCTTTATATTTGTGTCAGGTTTCATTTTAGTCATTTAAGTTTAAAAAGTGCACTTTCAGTCCCTTGAACTTAACGTCGTTAGTTTCTTTTAACGAAAATTGCTGTCTCATCAAATTTAATTGATGACTGTGCAATAAAATGTTGACAAAGCATACTCACATTTTAATTTAATAATATAATAAATTTGATATTTTAAATTGTGTAAAATAAAAAAAGATTTAAAATAACAGCGTTAAGTTTGATGAGTTAGCAATTTCTGGTAAGAGAAACTAACGGCGTTAAGTTTGAGGGACTAAAAGTGCACTTTTTAAACTTAAAGGACTAAAGTGGAACTTAACGCAAACATAAAGAACTAGAAGTTACTTTAACCTTAGTACTTTGAGTGAGTTAGACCAACATGTTGCTGAAAACGAAATCATATCTTCATATTAATTAATACATACTCCTAATCACAGATCGTAG
Organism: Vachellia pachyceras; assembly: GCA_025593235.1. Classification (NCBI taxonomy): domain Eukaryota; kingdom Viridiplantae; phylum Streptophyta; class Magnoliopsida; order Fabales; family Fabaceae; genus Vachellia; species Vachellia pachyceras. The sequence continues at coordinate 6,819 of JANTPZ010103256.1, forward strand.
GCAGTGTAATTTCATCGTTTAGTCGATCGGCTTCCTTCAATATTCCTTTGAACGTAACGTTGAATCAATGTAATATATAGTTTTTTTAAGTATAATACATATGCTGATAAAGTGACAATTAATATAACCTATGAAACGATATCTATGTTAGATATATATATATCCACAATATTTCAAGGGAATGAAAAGTATATAATAATAAAGTTGCTTAATCTATAATCAATGCATAAGAGTTGGACGTAATTATGTTGCTACATCCAAAAACAAATGTTAATGTGCGTGTGTGTTTGCGGGTGAGTTTCAGTTAGTTGAGCTAACCAGTGATAGTGTTCTTAATGATAACGCGTATTTGACCTCCCAAAAGAATAGTAATTAAGAGTAACATTATTAAATGGAAAGGTAGGGTTTGTTTGATGAAAGATGTGGGAAAGAAGGATAATATAAGAAACCCACTGTAAAGAAACATTATGGGTTATCCTTAAACCACATGTTAACTCCCGTTTTTTTTATTAAAAAAATGAGGATTCTGATCATTCATGGTTAAGGTGCTAATTATGACATTGGGCACGACACTAATTAAAGCTATTTAACTTATGTGGCCACGCGTTGCCCTTTAAAAAAAACTACACATGAAACTTATGGGTCTAATCATAATTGTTTTGACTTAACTTTTATGTTACTGCCTTGTGTTGTATCCTCAATTAACACATTCTACCAAGATTTTTAGGACAGCACACAACCTTTTGGTCTTTTTCTTGTGGTCTTCCTAAATGTGTTTAAGAGATGAAAGAAATGTACAAGGAGGGTGAGAGGTGAAAGAAATGTATAATTAATTAAGGATAGGAATTAATAAATGAATTAAATTTTTAGAGAAATAAAAAGTGTAACTTAAACCAGATCTAGTTCGATTTTAAAAAAATATAACTCATATACCCGATCGGGTGGAGTGCTTCCCAAACAGTGCGTTTACGGATGAGGACAGGACGCTACGCGTGAGAATAACACCGAAACTGGATCCCCTTGAAACCCATAATTACATTTACATTTAGAAATATCAAGTCCATGATCTCTCTCTCTCATATTTTCAAAACAATTACGAGGAAGAAGGAAGATTATTTTAAGATGCAAGTGGCGCACCATGAAATTTGAGAAATGAATTGTATTATTCATAATCAATAAATGGTTCTATAAATGTTTGCATAATATCCCCTCCTGTTAATTCCTATTATTGTAGAATGTTTTCTATTTGTCCTTTTCATCATAAAGTATTAATTCGAAGTTTTCAAAAGTATTAGACATTCCTTTTCATATATATACTCATATTGAATAAACATAACAATAAATAGTGGAAATTAATATGACGTTAGAGTTTAATGTCAAAATTTATAATAAATTTAATATTTTTAAATGTTTTTATTTATATCAACAAATTTGATAAAAGTGATTTATACATGAGATCGGATTAAATATGTTATTTAATAAAATTGTTAAACTCATCTCAGAGGGTGTTTGATCTTACGCAATCGAAATAAATATGTAAGAAGATGTTTGTATAAAATTGTTTTTTAAGTATTTGATAAACACACGTTTATTCTCACCCATTTTTAAGATCCTCTCAGATGAATTCCAAGGTTGAGGGGATGTGAAGCGTTTGAAAAACCATGACAACTAATATATTCTTTCAACAATTCATGGTTTGAGTTCATTCAATCTCGATCAAACGTATGGTTCTCAAATTTTGAAAACAAAAACAAATGTAAAGCTGTGCGAAAGTGATGGATCATTCAAAACTTGCGGTCTAAAAAAACAATGGAAAAGGAAAATTAAAGTAACAATATTATCACTTAATTAATTATGGACTATTCCGATGATGGGCACGCATTAATTACTTGTACATGTTTGGCAACGGCTTTTGAGACTATGGTTTTCCCCCTAACCATGGTATTAAAAGTAAAGCACACAAATATCTTACTAAGATTAAGAATAACTTTTAACCTTTAAAATCATAGTTTTGTAAACACTCTTAGATTCTTCAAAATAACTTTTATCCCTTAAAATCATGGTTTAACGGTAGAAACTATGATTTGCTAAAAAGTTATTAGATCATACTCATAAGTTACCTTACTAAATTTTCATATGAATGTATGATGTTACTATTCATTTGTTATATTTTTATTTTGCTTTGATATGCTACAATAGATATTTGACTCATTGGATAAGCAATGACATAAGTAACTTTTTTGGTAAAATGATTTTTGAAAATGTATGTAAAACTTTATGTGATGTGATTTATATTTGAGTAATATAAGAGAAGTGACTTTTTATAAAAATAAAAACTTATTTAAATAGATGTTTAAGAAGTAAATTTTGATAGAAAATGATTTAAAAGGATATCATCTCATTCAAAACTACGTATTTATATATATATATATATATATGCTTTTATATATTGTCCAACAATAGATGCTGCCATCCCTGCTAGGTAGGTAAACGGACTTGAGTAGCTTTCAGTGAGAAGCTCCTTTTGCCTTCAAATTCATTCCATCCCAACACCAATTCAAACGGCAACTTCTCTTCTACAATGCTTTTGACCCTCCAAAAGCTGCTTTTTTAGGTTCATAAAGCTTAGCTAAACAAACACATTAAATATGGATTAATTTAAAAAGTTGTTGAATTTTACGATAGAATTAGTAACGTTTAATGTTTTACTTTGTTTGTGTGAAAGTTGAAACATATTAAAAGCAACTTAAAATAATATCATATTAGTATACAATGATGCATTGAAAATTGAATGATCAATGAAAACGATACAAAGAGTGGGTGGGAGAGAAAAACAAAAAAGAAGTTGTCGCTCACACATGCAATTGAATCATTGGCAGAGGTTTCAATTCGACAGTGATAACACCTTGGAGTGCTGTGCATGGATACATGGCAAGGCTTTGTGAAAATGTAAGAGAAGAGACTAAACCAGAAACATTCAATTTGCAGAGAGTGATGAGGATCGAGGAGCAAGTATTTATGGTAGGGTCCAAATTAAAACGATGGGGTGAGATTAAAGGTGGAAATTTTTCCATCGGTTGATATATTAAAATGATCTGTATGCGTGAAGATATTTTTAACTTGTCTATATATATATCTCACAAAATCCTTACTGTTCTTCAAAAATAAAATATTTTTCTCATTTAAAAGAATATCCATATAGCATTCATTTAAACTGTAATTTTTAAGTAGAATTAGCATAGGCTAATCTTTATGTGACATCCAAAAGCAAATGGATGGGTTTTAATTAAGTTTGTTGCGCACACAGTTGAAAATTGAAGGTTCGAATGGATTAATACATGCAAAGTAAACTTTTATCGCAATTGATTTTTGAAAGTGAAATAGAAATAAGAATCAATTAATGTAATGAAATTTATATTTGGATGTCCTAATTTTATATAAAAAAACAAATGAAGAATCAAATAAGGAAGTCAGAATCAGCGGGGATCGGATCTATTAGAATCCTTTACAATGTGACGAACCAAATTTCAAATTTTGTTTGAAGATATATTCACAGTTAGAACTTAACAATATGATTATATCTTATAGAACGATAATTGTTCCTATAAACAAAATCAGGGAAGCATGATGATGGGCCTACGGGCATCATATGGTTGTTCCCTGCCTTCATTCAACTTCTAACTATTCTCCACCATCACCAATATCTCCTGCACACACTCATATACAAGTGGTGGAAAATCATGTGGTTTGAAAACTGATTGAGACACATTAAAATATGAAGGGGCGTGGCTCTCCTTTCACACATCATCAGTTCGAGTTTTCAACTCATCACACCTCCGTCCTATGCAATCCACCTCTTTTTGCACATTTAACAAATTTAGTTATGGGTCCGTTTGAAAAAGCGGTAGAAAAGTACTTTTACGTAAGTCGATGTAAATATATGGAGGAGATTATCTCGTTTTACAGAAAAACACTGTTGAACGTGCTTTTGGATGAGAGTTAAGTGTTTACAAACAAGCA
>JANTPZ010103257.1:0-10118 GCA_025593235.1 Vachellia pachyceras
ATAAAACCGTTCTAGGATCTTTTTTGTATAAGTTTCTTGATATACAAAGATCCCATTTTTATGTACTCAATCTGTAATTCAAGACAGAATTTTGTTCTTCCTAAATCTTTTATTTCAAATTCTTTCTTCAAACAATTAATTACCTTTTGTAACTCTTCAGGAGTTCCAATGATGTTGATATCATATACATAAACATTAATTATGGCAAACTCACTTCCAGATTTTTTCATAAAGATGCATGGGCATATTGGATTATTTATATATCCTTCTTTCAACAAATATTTATTAAGATGATTATACCACATGCGCCCTGAGTGCTTTAGACCATACTGGGACTTATTCAACTTGATTGAGTATTATTCTCGAGAACTAGAATTCAATGTTTCTAACTCTTTAAATCCTTCAGTGATTTGTGCTTCAGGCACTTTTAGTCTTCCAAGGATTTGTGCTTCTGACACTTTAGTTCTTCAGCGACTTGTGCTTCTGACACTTTTAGTCCTTCAGGGACTTTCATATAAATATCATTGTCAAGTGAGCCATATAAATAGGCAGTCACAATATCCATTAGATGCAAATCAAACCCTTCATTTAAAGTTAGGCTAATCAAATAATGAAAAGTAGTCGCATTCACTACAGGTGAATGCTTTTTTCATAACCGATACCAGGCTTTTAAGTAAAGTCTTGTCCTACAAGACATGTCTTGTTAGCATTCACTAATAGATTTTGGCTCATGATCCTCGTTACTATTTATTACATCATATGCTATATTATAAGTAAAGATATCATCAACGTTGACTTCATTTTGGTCCCATCGGATTCCATTCATTGAGATCTCATTATTTTCACATATATCTGGTACCTATGTCTCTTCTGGGACTAACACATTCACTTCTGGAGCTATTATCTTTTATTGATTATCCTCGATTTGACCATCTATATTTTTAGCTACTTTTCCTTTTTGAGGATTTTTTATCTTTGGAACCGATTGACTTTCCACGCTGTATGCGCTATTTAGATTCATTTATAATCGTTTATCCTTTAGGACATTAATTCTGAAAGAAGCATTGGCAGTTGGGAATGTGACTTTGTTGATCCGTAAATGCTTCTGGCATTTGATTAGCTAAATTTCGTAAATGAATTATCCTTTGAACTTTCAGTTCACATTTTTTTATTCGAGGATCAAAATGAACCAACGATAATTCATTCCAACTAATCTCTTGACCCAACTGCTTATTTTCTCCCCCTGATACTAATGAACTAATTCATCATAGGACACTTGGCAAACCATACCAACATATATTCATTTGGTTTTAAATGTACATATATTCTACATCCAAAAATAGGAAATATTATATTCTTGATAAAAAACCTTTGCAGAGGGGAAATCTTTCAATAATTTGTTGGCCTCGTGCAAATTAACAGTGCTGCATACAAAATGACTAGTCCCTAAGCAAAATGTGGGAGATTATATCTCATGTAAAAAGGTTGGAACCATTTAACCAATAATTCTTTTAGCCCATTTTATGTGTGAACATGAATTACAATATGTTCAACATTAAGTACAAGGGACATGCAATCTTCATTAAGGCTATGGAAGTAAATTCATTAGCACTATCAAGATAGCCTTTTGTAATCGGATAATCAAGATAATATACTCTTAACCATTCATTGAGTAAAGAATCTTGCAAACTTCAGGTTGTAAGAAGATGATAAACAAACGTGAGACCATTTAGTTGATGCACTAATTAAAACCATACGGTAACTAAATGGTTCACTATGTGAGTTAATCATTCAATAAATATATTCCTGTATCCGTTTCAAGAATCTGAGAGGCTTACATTGTATTTAACTTTATGAGGGCTTAATAATATATTTTCCCTTGGAACATGCAGCATATGAGAAACAGTGATATCTATTGACAATTCAGGGTATATCCACATTTATTCTCAATCATTTATAGTATCATAATTGAATCGGGATGATCTAACTGATCATCACCAAAATTAAATTCATCAGTAAACTTCTGGTTTACATTGAAAAACTGCTGGTTTGTATTAATTAGTAAACTTCTGGCTTACTATCTCATGATATATATATATATATTAAATTCATTAGTAAACTGCTGGTTTACTAATGTATATCAAGCATTAAATTCATCAGTCTTAGTAAACTTTTGATTTATTATCATATGCTTTAAAATATGCTTATATACAAAGTCAGAGAAAAATGGAGGAAATGTAAAAGCAAATAGATATAAAATCAAGAATAAAATAAATAAGGTTAACAGTGGAAGAATTTACATATAAAGGCACACGCATATGTATAATTATATAAGTTATATATTTATATACTTACAGTGCCATAAATATAACAATAATTAAATGAATATAGCTTCTGGCTATTTTATGTTAGGTAAAATATATGACATCCACCATACGATATTAAAATAAGAGATCAAACTTATATAACTTTTGGTTATATAACTTCTACTTCCATTCGGTATCCATTTCTATGGATATTATGAAACTTAGTAAATTTATTATAAATTGGCTCTTTCAGAGCTTCCAATGCATATTCAATGTGTTGATTAACGCACACATATGCCTTTTTATATGGTTCTTATCAATTCTTCTCCACTTCAGGTGAAGTTTAAAGCCATTATGATTCTAACCACGCCGATGCCCACGATTGTAACCACGTCTACGTCCTCGTCTACATCCATAGTCATAAACTGATTTGTTAGATACTAGATTCACTTTTGGGAATGGATTCGAAACAATTGGATGGGATTCATGACTTTTTTTAATAAAAGCTCATTATTTTATTCAGCCACAAGGAGGTAAGAAATTAACTTCGCATATTTCTTAAAACCTCTTTCACAATATTGCTATTTCAGGAGCAATTTGGATGAGCTTTTGGAAGGACAACCATCTTCAAGTGGTCATATATTTCCTTCAAATGGATTCAAAGAAAAGTGGATCTTTATGGTCAAATATTTGATTAAGACCTTTATGGTGGTAGAACATAGATATTGGAAATAAATGTCTTTCAAGTAGTTGCAAATTTAAATTTACCTATCATAATTTAGATTAAGGTAATAAGGGAAATTCTTAGAATATGAAATGCAATATAACAATACAAATGATAAAAAAAAATTATGTTGATAGTTAATCTCATTCCTTCAAGACAATCAAAATTAAAACTTTTCGGGCCATTTTTATTCTCATGGCTTCAGTCCAATCAATCACATTAAGATGAGAAATTAATGTCATATAATTTCATAATAGAAAATTAAGGCTATACGGCTTCTGACTATTTAATAATATAAAGAGTAAAAGTTATATAGCTTCTGGCTATATAATCTCATAATAAAAAATTAAGATAGAAAATAAAATTTATGGCTTTTAGTATTTTATCTTCCGGATAAAAGTTGTATATGACTTCTGGCCATAAGATAGAATATAAAAATATATATGGCTTCCGACCATATATCATAGAATCAAATAAATATGGCTTCTGGCCATATTAAAAAGAAATATGACTTCTGGCCATAAGATAGAATATAAAAATGCATATGGCTTCTGCCATATAGTGTGTAATCAAAGGAATATGGCTTATGGCCATAAAATTTCAAAATTAGATAATTAAAGAAATACAACGCTTCCAACCATATTATATCAAAATCAGAAATAAAAGAAATATAACTTCTTGTCATATGATTTATGAATATAAAATCATGGGTGCATGACTTATGGTCATTCTAAAATAACAATATCAATAATATACATGCATACACACATATATAAACTTGTAAATGAAATTATAATAAGAAAGCAATAATAATATCCAATCTAAGCCATGGAACCCGATGTTTAAAACAATCGGTAAAAGATTTACTTTAATTCCATATAGTGGCTAAGATTATCCCAGATAGATCGATGTTAAACAAAGGTACAGTAAAAGAAAGTAGATGAAATCATTAAGGTAAATATGACGGAAGAATACCTTTGTCAGAGCAAGCGTGCTGATAACGTGTTATAAAAGTAATAGAATTTGATATAACAAATAAGAGAATAGGAGAGCAATGGGGGAAGCAATTCTCATTTCATCTTTCAAGGTTTTGTATGTTCACAATGTTCTACACATGGCCTCTATTTATAGGCCTTCAAGAGTGACTTTCAAAAGTCATGTACAATAAATATCACAATAAATACATATGAATATACATTGAGACTCTTCGAATTATTCATGAATTTGAATATTCATTAAATAACTCTTTAGTTATTCAGTAATAATTCATGTACATTATTTATGATGTAGGAAGTCAAGAGCCAATCGACATTCACATAATTAATATATTCATAACAATATTATCGTTATTGGCTGATTGTTTGTTCAACATTTATCTTGATTGACTCAAGCAGTGGTAGCATTTTTGTACTTACCGCCAGATTTGCACTCCAAGCTTGTGTTTGGGCAACATGGTTTGGTCTCCAAACCATGATTTAAAAAATAGAAGGCTTGTTTGGGAAATCCGTTGGAAGAATGATCACAGATTTTGAGGTAAATATGTGAGAGGAATTTTATCTCGGTAAGAGTAGGAATGAATTTTGGGAAGGCAAACGGCCTCCTCAAACAAAGTCCAGAGTAGGTGAACACCCTACTAAAATCAAGAACAACTTTTAACCTTCAACATCATGGTTTTATGTGAGTCATACAAACACTAAAGAATTCTCCATAATAGCTTTCAAGTCTCAAAATCATAGTTGGAGGTTGAAAACAATGGTTGTTTAGAAGCTACATTTTCCTACTTTTAAGAAACTATTCATTAAAATATATTTTCTAAAATCACTTTTATGACTTTTTTCTCCAGAAATTATTCTCCAAAAGTTAATCCAAAACACACTTTAACTCTTTATTTAAGTAAGTATTTGGTTTAACTTATTCTAAATGATTTTACGAAATTTCAGAAAAGTGTACATATAAGAAGAATTTTACCTCAACTTATCGAAGAGTATTTTTTAGGAGTTTGGACTAGGATATGCACTTTACCTCTTGTTACGATGCTGGGCCTCAACAGTAACGAGCAGCCCAACCCAGAGTTCATGATATTTTTCCATGAAGAATAAGCAACTGCGACCACAAAAGGTCCATAGGCGTAATCCCCTGCGCAGAAGCAGAGCCTCCCTCTGTTTTTTTTCCTGGAAATGATTACTACGTTGCCATATTCTTCATCTCCTACCTTCACTTGCTTATGCACCAAAACAAGCCCCTCCAGACCCAAATTCAGCACCATTCGCTTACTCTCTCAAATTCAAAACAATGATCCTCCCACAAAACCGTCCAATTTCGTCCCATTCTCAATAAATCATCCCTCGCTAATCACGCAAACCCCAGACGACAACCACAACAACAACAAATCCTTCAAGCGAAGAGAGGCAATAACAGGGCTTGCCTTCGGATTCGGCCTTTGTAATGTCGCGCTTCATTTGCCACCGCAAGCCACGTGGGCAGCCGAAGCCGCAGCTCCGTCATGCGAGCTGACAATGGCTGCTTCAGGCATCGCCTTCTGCGATAAAGTTGTGGGAAATGGTCCTCAAGCTGCTAAGGGCCAGCTCATTAAGGTGATTAATTAACTAGTTATTTAACTCTCACTGGTTTCTAATCGCATTATCATTAAGGTGACTTCGTCTTTGGGGTTTAGGCACATTATGTTGGGAAATTGGAGAATGGGAAAATTTTCGATAGCAGCTATAATCGTGGCAACCCTCTTACGTTTCGTGTTGGCGTCGGGGAGGTATGTATGCATGGATGTATTCTAATAATCGACTGAATTCATGTTTTGCTGCTCAAGAACATACTCTTTCCTCTCATATCCTCGTTGGGTTATCTTTTTTTTTTTTAATTTTTTTTTCAACCATATCTTCATTGGGTTGTCTAAACTTTAACCATTAAACACTGCGTTTCTAATATAGTTCTTGCATGAACATAAATAAAGAGAGAAGAAATATGGAATATACAGATGAAAATTGAAGTAGACTCTCTCTCTGTCTGTCTCTCTCTCTCTCTCTCTCTATATATATATATTGTAATTGTTAGATTTTGAGGAATCAAGTTTGAAATTATGAACATAAAGAGGATACAACAACACTATCTTCCGATCCAGAGGAATATAATATATATATATGTATATGTATATGTGTGTTCATGTTGTGCATTCTAAGAATATGATTAGAGAACCTGAGTATAATTAAGATGAACTAGAATCCTGGGAAGTGTGAGAAGTTAATAACAAATGGGGGATTTTGAACCAAGCTTGAATTGAATTTGGATGGATGAAATTGATGAGGGAATCTAGTGAGGGTGATACTGATGAATGTGAAAACTCGAACAGGTAATCAAAGGATGGGATGAAGGGATACTTGGAGGTGAAGGAATACCTCCCATGCTTGCAGGTACTGTTTCAACCTCTCATTTCTTTGGTTTAGTAACCGAAGTGTAGATTAGGTTCATCTTTATATCAAGATAGCTAAAAGCCTTAAAACCAGTTTGAGAGAACTCAGCTGATGAACATTACGCTCTTTCAATTTTTCACCGACTAATCGATGTGGCACTTGTTTAAACATTCTAATAATATGCCATGCACATTCCAAGATTTTCAGTTACCATTTCATGATCTGTGTGTATGTATAGGTGGCAAACGAACATTGAAAATTCCTCCACAACTTGCATACGGCTCAAGAGGTGCTGGTTGCAGGGGAGGCAAGTCCACTTCCTTTCCTTCTCAACTATATATATATATATATATATATATATCAATGAATTGGAAATATATCTGAACATTAATAGAGTACTTTGTATGGTGTAGGTTCATGCATCATCCCTCCTGATTCGGTCCTGTTATTTGATGTGGAGTTCATTAGCAAGGCTTGATTTTCCCCTTTCTCTCATTTCTCTCACTTGTATTTTAAATTATAATGAGCTTTTCTTAAATTATATTTCCCCTCTTAATTCTCATACATAGAGGCAGTGACTCTGCGTTTTATTAATCAAAAAATTCAGAATGTATTAAATCCCACACGAAGCCTCCTCTGTGCCATCGGTTGTGTTGAGCTCAGAGTATTAAGGATTAGTTCGCTCCCAAATTAAACCGGAAAGGAATGCTCGTTGGGCGATTTCATTGGACCTTTTGGGAACGCGTTGGAGAAGAGTTTTTACTATTTACAAGGTAAATATGTAAAGAGGGTTATCTTGTTTTACGGAAAAATACTGTTGAACGTATGTTTGGTTTTTCTAAACGTGGTTCAATAGAGCCATTATTAAATTTATTTTAATTTTGTCCATTATAACCTCAAAATAAATATAATGTTAAAAAGAACACTGATGCATAAACTCAAGTAATTCATTGCCCGATGGAAAAAAATAATAAAAAAAGAAGGAGGTGGAGAGTTTAACCTGTCTTGCAATATTTTCTTTTCTGTTCCCTTCTGACTTTAGTGATTATGATTGATGGTTGATGGGGATAAGTATGGATATTAAAATAAAATGTATGATTGGACATTCACTCTCTCATCATTATTAAGAGATGGGATTTGGAGATTATTCATTGTCATAGGAAAGCATTTGTGTGTGCTGATCACACCTCTTCAAGAATGGGCATAGTCACAGGACAAGATACTTATATTTGCATGAGCCACCTATCTATTGTTTGGCTGCTATTGATCACGGCAGGAGATCAGGGGAATTCTCCCCCAGGTTTAGCTTCTTTGTAACCGTGTTTTGACTCAAGCTTAGCTTGCCTTGCTATTAAAAAAAAATGTATGATTGGAATGGTGAGGTGTGAGTAGATTTTGCTTAGTGTGGGAGAGAAGTCTCACGTTTAATAGTGTTTGGCTTAAAGAGAAAAAACAATAAAAAAGCTATATACTCAATACATCAAGGTTTTGAGATAAGATGTGATATATTTTCTTAACCTGACAAAAGGCTATTAAAATAAAAGCCTCCTTTCAATAAGGAGCAAGTATTCAATTAATACTTATATTTTATGCATTGTTGTCTGTTGACATAATAGTATGAGGATACACCTGTGCCTAAATAAAAAAAAATATATGATTATACTAGCAATTTATGAGTCAGTTTTACAACAGTTAAACATAACAAAATTGAAAATGACACAATAGCACTGGAGATATGATATGATCATAAAAAATCCTTGTTAGGTAGACTGTGTGAGTACGTGAGTATTTTTATGGATATGTTTTGAGGGAACGACAATCCAAAGAACACTACTTACGCTCGTCACTCACACACACCATCATTCTATGACATATACTTCCTTCTTCGGCGGCAAAGCCATAACCTTAGAGTAGTGGGGTAACTTTTTTTACCTTTAAGCAAATAACAAGTTTGCTCGTATAGGTAATTTGAGTGGATTCAAATCTTAAATATCAGTGGGTGCAAAATAAAAATTTTATAATTATTTACATATAACCAAATTATTTCAGTGGAGTCATTTGCCCACCCTAGGTATAAGATGGCTCCGCCACTGTTCTTTTTAATTATTTTATTTCTTGCTCTCAAAGGGTACTACTTTGTCTTCATTTAATGTTTCCTATCATTTAAACGTAACCCCTTCCTTTATTTAATTTCCATCAACGTGCTACCTTCAAAAATTTTAAGCCACATATAGGGCTGTAATTTAGTCTTGTTAGGGACAAAAAAAAAACGTATTCAATTCTAATATCATTTTAAAGGAAAATCAATGAAAAATTCTCAACCAAAAAAATCAATGAAAAAATCCTATTTAAAAATATTGGCAGGAAAGAAATAGTATACACACACACCGGTAGTTTGTAAGATTATATGCACAATTAGTATAAATGGTCCAATTTAGATCATTCTATTAAATAAAATTGACAAATAAATACTTCTCAATTGTTTTCCTTGTTATTTTAAGGGTGAAAATGTAAATTTAACAACGAAGTTATTAGCTAAAAGCACTCAATAAATTGATTTTTAAAGGGTGTGAATTTAACAGTAATTAATTAGTAACATGCAAATTTAGTAATGCTCAATTAATAAGGATGTAAAATTAGCAATGCAATTAACTCACTTAACTCCGTTACCAGCTGGTGTGTTTTAGGGTTTACAGCTTTACTTTGATATATTTAAATAATTAAAACTACACTTTTTTCTTAACTTCCTTTATAAAAGTTGCTCTAAATAATTTTCTTTCTAATGGTAAGTAAAACTACCCTTTTTCAAATTTTTTAAATAAAAGAAAAAATTTAAGCAAAAAGGAGTAAGAAAGAAAAAGGAAAAAGCGATAACAAAAGAATAGTTTTAATTAACATTAGAAAAATAAAATTATTTAGAGCAACTTTCATAAAGGAAGTTAAAGAAAAAAAGTGGACTTTTGATTACTTAAGTGATTCCAAAATAAAACAATAGACCCTAAATATAGTAAAATATAACAACCGGTTAACGGAGTTAAAGAAGAGTTAACGACATTGCTAACTTTGCACTCTTATTAATTGATTGTTGCTAAATTTACACCTTATTAATTGATTATTGCTAAATTTGCACCATTCAAAATTTAATTATGTTGGATGCTCATGATCAATAACTTCTTTCCTAAATTTGCACCTTTATCTTTGAGATAACTATTTTTTTTCAAAATTTTAGAACATTGGCTAAAAGTTACATGTGTTTATGATAGGAGGAAGTATAGATATTTTGTACTATTACTTATTTTTTTGGTATAAGAACTAATTGACTAATTTGGAGATACGAAAAAAACTAAATAAATTATTTTAAAACATTTATATTTATTATTTCTCTCTTCAATAATTTACTTAATTATAAATTGATAAAATATATTTTAATGGTACACATATATCTTTTAGAGAGATCATATAATATATAATTTTTTAATATCTTCAAATAAATTAATTAAATTTTATATTAAGGATTAAAGGCATAGTATTAAATTACGAGAGTAGTTGAATTTTTGCAAATATACAATCTTTGACTTGTTCATATACAATTCAGCAAGATTGATGATTTATCTAAAAAAAGAATAAATATTGCAAATAGAAAAATAAGATACGGTATAAATG
>JANTPZ010103260.1:0-10273 GCA_025593235.1 Vachellia pachyceras
ATTCTATCCATTCTAGTATGGTCATATATCCATCTCAGCATCCCCATCTCAGTCATCCCCACTTTATGCTCATGCCCCTTTAAAGTCCAACATTCACCATCATATAACATTACATGCCATATAGTTGTATAATAGAACTTTCCTTTTACTGTATGAAGTACTTTCTTGTCAGATAACTCCAGTAGCTTACATTTATTTACACCATCCAGTTTGAATTATATGATTAACATCACCATCAAGTTTTTTACATTTTTTTGTATAATTGATCCCAGATATCTAAACTTTGTCACTTGTTGGAATAGTTTGATCCTCAAATCTCATCTCCAAATTACTTCCAATTTGTCTCTTATTAAAATTACAATGCATATATTCAATCTTACTCATACTCAAAGGAAAACCCTTTGACTTCAAAACCCTTCTTTAAATCTCAAGTTTATAGTTCATCCCTTGTATTGATTCGGTCTAAAGAACTATATCATCAACAAAATGTATGCACATAGGGATCTCTTTTTGATAAGCTTAATTAGAACATTCAGTACTGCATTAAATAAATAAGAGCTCAAAAGTGATTGTAATCCAATGGTTATAGGAAAATCTCTGTCTCACCCCCAAACTCTGCAACACTGGTGGTTTCTTAGACATCAACATGAGAAGAATGATCCTTACAATTTCACCCATGTCAATTTTTTTGTCAATCATGAGACATTCATTCTCCTTTTCTCTCACATAAAAGCAGTACCTTGACAAGATCCACCCTAAGCTTAGCCAGAAAAAGGTCAAGGAGATAGGCGAAATTGAGACAAAAGTTTCTATGGCAGACAGTTTACCCGCTTCAAAAGACCAAAGTGCCAATGATTAAGCTTAAATTTCAGCAAAGGTATACGGAATTCCTCTTCCTCTTCAATTTTGATTCCCAAATCGTAAATCCATGTTTTGATAACTATATGGATCCCCTGCATTTAGCATACATGTAGAAACAATGCAACGATCCAATTTGCTTTCATGAGCAGATAATCAGCAAACCAAAAGGTTCATCAGGAGAAAGAGAGAAGTTTTATTTAAATTATACAGAGATTTCTTGGAAGGTTTATTTTACAGAGAGAAATTTCATTTACAACATACAGAGATGTCTTGGAAGGTTTATTTTACAGGGAGAGCATCTCGAAGCCTGTGACAATCCACCAAATAAGCAAACCGATAAGCCATGTTCTTCAAAGTCGCCTCATGGAGCTCCGAATCTGACGTCGCCGTCGCATCCGTGGAGAAGAAAACCCTAAACCCTCTCACGAAAGCATCACGCGCCGTCGTCTCGCAGCACAGGTTCGTCATCACCCCTGTTACAATCACCTCTTTTATCCCCACCCCCACAAGCTTATCCTCCAAATGGGTGTTCCTAAACGCGCTGTAAGTGTTCTTCTCCACCACCATATCCTCCGGCTTCCGATCGAGCGTCGGTATAAACTCCGCCTCCGGTGTGCCGTCGAAGATGTAGTCGTTGTTCCACCACTCGCCGATCATGCCGTAGTCATCGGGGGACTTGTCGCAGTGGCGGGTGAAGATGACGGGCATGGAGGTGTTCCTGCAGAGATGGATTGTAGTGGAGAGATTGGAGAGGATGGGGTTGGCCATGGAAGAGAAGAAGTTTTGCATGTCAATTACCAGAAGGGCACATGATTTAGGATCTGGATTCCTCCTCCCTATCTCATATTTGTTGTAGGGAGATGATTTGTTCAGAGAAGACGCCATTGATGAGGCTCTCTCTCTCTCTCTCTCTCTCTCTCTGTGTTCTGGTTCAGTGTTCCCTCCTCTCTTCTCTTCACTTCACTCTGCTGTTTCATGATGAATTTAACCATACAAAATATTTTTTTTAATAATTCTGGAATGCGGTTGCTTGCAGGTTCTTGTTTTTTTTTATACAAAAAGAGAGCACGAAGGCTCAAAGAGAGAAACTACAAAGAAAGGGAAGGATATCCCAAACAATCATTCGACCACATTTCGAGAAGGTGGTGCGGGCATGATAAGAAGACATCAGAGGAGGAGATAGCCTCCTTAGCTAAAGCATCAGCCAAAATGTTAAGTTCCCTAGGAATATAAGTGATGACAACATTCCAATCCTTAGATAAGAGATCTTTGATTTCCGCGAATAATAACCCAGTGGTAGAGGCATCACAATTAGAATTAAGCAGGTCAACCAGAATTTTGGAATCGGATTCAATAATAATTTGGTTGAAGCCATAATTTGGTTGAGTTTATAAAACTTGAGAAGCCTAAACTTGACCTCAAGCATGCTTAAAAGCCTGTGCGCCCAAAAAAATGACTTGGATCTCAAGCATGCTTAAAAGCCTATAATAGTAAGATATTGGCAATGCTAGTGGTCTTTTATAATGGGTTTGTTTCGAATAACGTTTCCAAGAGTCAAGCGTCCGTTTAACAGTGTTTTTTTGATAAACAAGATAATCAAATTCACATATTTACCTCGACTTGTATAAAAACACCTCTCTACTGCGTTTCCAAACTGGCATAATTTCACTCTAATGCTATAATAATATTCTTTATGTCGTAAAACCATTATCCTTTTAGGTTTCATTTTCATGTAAGGACAAATTCTATCATTGAAAAAAATAATGTATGTATATAAATAGAGTACCCGTTTGAAAATACGGTAGAGAAGTATTTTTATCGACTCGTTCTTTAAATAAATTATGTGCATAAAACAAACATATATATATATATAATTAAGAGGAGTTACCTACCACCAGGGGGAGATTCAAAAAGCCAATAATCTCACAGTTTACTAACATAAAAAAAGCTCATGGAAATGAGAGGTGGCGAGTATGAACAAATAATTTAGTTGTTTCTTCAGTTAACACTGCCATATGTGTTCCCCAGGAGTCTCGTCAATTTTATTTCATCGAGGATTCCATTCAATTACACACTGCAACAGCCAACAGATAATGGATCCATATGGAAACGTGATAGAAAAATACTTTTACACAAATTGAGATAAATATGTGAAGGATATTATCTCATTTTACAAAAAAACATTGTTAAACGTGTTTTTAAGGCTTCTTAACATGTTGCCAAACCGCACCAATTTTTTTAAACATGTCCAGTTTCGTGATAAAATATAATCTTCTCGTGTGAATTATCGGTATGAACTGTTCTCTCAATGTAATTTCAGTATACGAAATATATAGAATTTTACATCGATTAACGTAAACTAGCTTTTCTAACGGTAAATCGGTTTTTACCTACACGGATTAATTAAGAGAATCAATTATGTTAAAAAACAATAAATATATTGCTTTTCAACAAATTAATGGATCAACAGGAGACACGTGTCCATAGCTGTCTCAATAGACGGGCCCACATTAGAAAGCGAAAGCGATTGGTTATGCGATTGCAATGCCAACAGATATTACTCGTTCATTTTTTAGTCTGAGCCAAGCGATAGCTTAGGTGTCATCTGGAAAATTTGTGCCGGATTTATTGGAAGTTCTCAGAAAATGGATTTAAATTTAATAACAAGTAAACAACTTCGAGGGTTGTCGTTTTCTACGGGAAAGTAGGATTTTACAGTAATTCTCACTCTATCCCACTCCAGTCACAATATCAATAATACATTTCAAGTATGCCAAAACAGGCTATAATTATGAGGCAAGCAACAGCTTTGCTGTCACCTGGAAAAATTGAGACAAATGTTATCAGCATTTGAAGAAGGGATTTAATCATCCAAAAAAAAACCTCAATAACAAGTGAACAAAATAGAAATGTTTTCATTTTCTACGTAAAAATTCATCATTGCGTTTTCTTAAGCTGTTATTAGGCTTTTGGATGTTTAAGTCATTTCTGCTGGATTTGACAATAATTCACCAAAAAATTACATCTTACTTCACTTTATCCCAATTTAGTCACAACATTAATAATCTACTTAAAGCAGTGTTTGAGATCCTATTATAATAGTTGGGGAAACACTCTTTTAAATGTGAAGTTTGTGGAGGGTTTTGTTGCTTTTTGAATTAAAGTTCATTTCAACCCATCCAGAGCGTAAAGTGACATCTTTTGCTTCTGGCAGTGGGGTAGACTATGGATCTACCCATTATTGTTTCTTTTTATCCTCGAATAATGTAAAGCTCATCTTTCAACTTGGATCCCATAGACAATTCTTCATTTGACATTATTCATGGCATCCCCTGCCTGTATCTGAGAACTTCAAAGAATGAACAGAGAATAAAAGGATACAGAATATCAGCAGAAAACTTGAATGGAGATTTACACATGTTGGCTATGAGATTCTCAAGTATAACCAATGTATTAAATCTCCATGTGAGAACTCCATAGAACACAATCAAGAAAAGACACAGTGATTGGTTTGATTGTCCAAGAGCTGATACATAAACAACAATTGGTGATTAGGCGCCCCCTCTGTTAGTCCATGGTTTGAGGACAGAAGTAAGAACGATGGCAACAAGAAGAAATATTATTATAGCAATGCACATCCATTTTCTTGAACTCTTCTGTGCCTTCTTTGCCTTCACCAGTGCATTATTTGCTTATTGCCTTGCTGTACGTGATCTACTGCAGTTGATACCTATACACAGCAACATTAACGGAAGCTAAAGTCAACAACAGGACAATCCTACCATGATAATTCAATTTTTTAGATAAAACAGTACGAACTTGCTTCATTTCTTTCAGAAAGTTCTCCAAATACCAGCGATTCTATGTTGTTCAGAATGTCACCCCGTGAATCAACCAACACTGCCAAGTCTAGATATATCTGCAAACATAAAGTACTTGTTAATTTCTGGTCTCTTCTTTTAACTAGTCCCTCTTAGAAATGCAGAGAGATTTGGATGTCAAACTATTTTAATCCTCTCTTCAGTCCTACTCATAAGACACTACACGCTGTTCTTAATACAAGACCCCTTCCAACATTTAGGCTATGTTTAGACTGAGGGAGAAGTGAGAGAGAAACATGGGAGAGGGACCACTAGCAAGGAAAACTTCCAAAAATAGTAAAAAAAATTCCTATTCAAACATGGGTTAATGAAACAATTATATATATCACTGCTGCAAATCAAGAAGCTTCTTCTCAACGTCTCTAGCCGCTTCATGCCGTTCATTAATTTCTGCCAGGGTATCCAGTATCTACAAAGAGAATCAACATACACAAGAGGTTTTACTGAGTAAACTTATTTCACATGCAAATCAACAAACCTATTGCTCAGGGAACATCCCTCACACATCTCCCAAACCCCAGGAAAAAAAGTTTAAAGAGTAAAGGTATTGGGGAAAATGCATGTTCAGACTTCAGAACTGTGACAAACCTGGCCTCTTCCATGTTCCTTAATTGCATTCTGGAAAATCTTCTCACTATCTCCGGTCTCAATTAATTTTTCAATTGTCTGTAATGGTTAAATAATTAGAAGAAAACTTCCACGAGCCATTTTCTTCAAATATAAGATTTCAGGTGTATATGAATACCTCCTCATCAGCTCTTCTGCCCGTCACTGACATTCACAAAACATCATGTGTCACAATAAATATATATACTCTATCTTAGAAAATCCAAGCCCTTCAATTGTAGATAATTCTAACTTAATCAATAACAAGTAACATGCTTGAACCTGTATAAACACGCCTCTCCACAACCTCGCGGTATTCTTGGTGTGATTTCCCTCAGCCTCTGCACTTTTTCAAACAAGATTAATTTTACGATTATGAGATTAAAAGGACAATATCTCACACCAAATATAAGGTCCACCTACCTGAAATTCATCCATCTTGTCCTTCAATTTCTTTTTCAAGGCACTGAAATACAGTATCAAACAAAATCAGGTCCAGTTGAGAGTGATCAAAAGGTCACTAAGTGGAGTACATTATTCTAAAACTCAACAGTTAATCCCTGTCTGGAGGAATCCACAGGTTAGACTTGATGTTTATTGTGCTGCAGAAGGTACACTTTTCATTGTGCAGAGTCTTTTTGAGCATCAGTAGATGCAAAGTTTAGAGACGAAGTTTTCTTTTTTCCTTACCATACCATTTGGATTGCCATAATAATCATTACTTACATGGTGGTTGCTGTTCTTGACCTGTCGAAACCTGTTCCTTTTCCACACCCACGCTTTTGCCCATTTTCCAAGTTCTGCAACACATAATGGAGAAAAGGAGGAGGTGAGGGGGTTGTTAATCATGTGAAGCTAGATGTTGAAAATAAAACTGAAAGGTAACCAGCATAAGCTCACTTCTCTGTCCAATAATTCGATCCTGGTTTTTATGTGATGGGCTATTTTCTTGACTTCATCAACATCTTTCTCCATTCTCTGCTTAATATCTGCAGATGATGAAAGAGTTGAACATTATTATTGAGTCCACAGAAATTGTAAAGTATTACACCTGCCAGCAAAATTTATAATCCCTTGTCATCAACCTTAGGATGTGTCCCTATACCAAGTGCATTTTAAGATCCAGAGTGGTTTAGTTCCTACTCTCAAGATTCATTTTTCATATCTAAGTTACAATTAACAATATTACTGACAGGAAAAATATTCATTTCTCTATCACAATCTTGTTTCACATTATTCCTTCTTTTCCTTCATTGAAAAAAAACACAAATGAACAACTCTTCATGGCAGGAGCTTTGGTCACTGCTTTGGACTCCTCGTGAGCATCCTGCAAATAAAGTTTATCTTAAAATGATGACATAGCACATTTCAAGCTCGTAAAACAGATCATTGAGCTTTCTGCATATTCCAAATCTTGTTTATAAAGAGTTTTTTTTGGATGTCTTATTTCAAAATTAAAAAGAAATGTTTTTGAAGTCATCAATCAGTAAATACGAAAAAGTACAACATCTATACCTGGAGCAGTCTGAGAAGCTTATTGAGCTTCTCAAATTGTTTATCAAGCTCTTGAACCTGGAAAACATGACACAGCCATGTAGGAACATTTGAATTTGAGACGAGCATGAAAGACAAAAGGAAAGTGGATTTTAAGTCATGCACGAGATGAATTCACTAAGCAGAAGAATGAAAATGTGAAGAAATAACCACACTTTATCAGGCATATAAAGATACCGAACACCTTTTTGAAGAAGATATTCAGACCCAGTTCTCCAGAAGTCCGTAAATATGACCCCAGCTCGACGTTCTCATTTCTAGGTCCACAAGGGATTTTGAAATGATTCCTGTGAAGATAGTAAAATTGACTAAACTGTAATCCTTGGTGCTGGAAACTAAGCACGGGTGGTTTCATCAACGTTTCAAGCAGTCATGCCAAGTATTAAAACTTATAACGCTAGTTAGTCAACACTCAACACGCTCTAGATGAATCAACTACTCCATTATGTTTTAAGCTGTTAGGTGGAGGCTAAGTGCTGGTGATTACTTTATATGTTAATATCTTTGAAAGATATGTGTTCCCATAACTTAGATCCTATTCGATCTTCATTTGATACATGCGTGCATGTTGTTGACAAATGAGACTTAGTAATTAGAAATTCCATGAAACTTGCCTACGTTAAACTTTATTCCTTTTATGTTAGTGGAGCAAGTATAGATGAACATACAGCCCGATCATTTTGGAAATTCTAGATTCCAATTCTGAAACATCAATTGATCAAACTTCTATGTCCAGAGAAAGAAGTAATGTCTCTCTTAATGCCTTTTATTATATGAGGAAGTATGCCATCTAATTTAAAGATCAGCTGTGGAAAAAAAACAACCCAGACAAGGTCCGATAATGATCAACAATCCAGCATTATTATTTACAACCTCAAGAAACCTTTTTGTTTCCAACATTTTCTTTGTATACTAACAGAAGCTAAGACAGAAAGATAAATACAGCTGAATTCACATCGCCCCACGTAGAAAACTAGACCAGGAAGAACACCAGAACAAGAAATCCAACAGACGTCCCAGAAAGGGACAAAAAAAAAAAGCCTGCGTAATGCGTAATAACCCAGAAACAGAACTTGGGAGGGTAAGTGATTACTGATAGAAGATCGTTCATTGTGGAAGAGGGCTGAGAAAATCAATGCCAAAGTTCTGTATTATTCGATTTTTGATGTTCTTTTCGGTTTTGCTTTCTAAGGGATTGTGATGATGAAGAGGCAATGATAATGGGGGAGGTAAGGCGCTGGTTAACCATAAACAAGGCCTTCCAATTCCCAGAACATGAATATCCTCTGCGTTAATTTCTTGTATGTAGGATAGAAGTGGAATCCCGGTTACAGACGGACACATCATGGATTAGTGACACATAGCGAAGGCATACGTAATTTTTATTTTGTCCAAACTCTAATTTGTTTGACATATACTTTTCCCCTCGTGTTTTATTTGTTTTTTATTTGAGTTAATCTCTTTACTCTTTTTTTAACTTTGCTTTTTCTGGAGTGGTGATTTGCTATAAATAAGGAAAGAGACTGATTAAGATTATCGAAGCATTGTGTAAATAAGGAAAGATAATTTGTGCTGCAAGTAACAGAAAGTTAATGGGCCGTGAATGCGGTAGAGAAGTATTTTTTACGCAAGTGGAGGTAATATATACAGGAGATTATCTCGTTTCGAGGAAAAACACTGTTGAACTTGCGTTTGGAGAGTGTGGAAGTGTTGCCAAACACCCCAAATATCTTGTGCGTGCTTTACTCAGCGTTTACAAGGTTCAAACGTATATTGAACAGTGTTTTTTCACAAAATGAGATAATTTCCTTTATATATTTGCCTCGATTTGCATAAAAGTACTTTTATACCGTGCTTCCAAATGTGTTTTGTAAATTAAAAAGTGCTTATCGAAATAAATTAGAGAAAATTTAAATATATGATCAAGAGAATATAATATATATTATAGAGGATAATTAAAATGGTAATTGCTTACAAAGATCAAACCTCAAAATAGAAATTTAAAATTACTAATTTTTAGATAACTAAACTTTTTACATGATTTATTACATTTAAAATTAAAAATAATTAAAATTACTCGTAAATCACATATGACATGATTGAATATTTTTTTTTGCTAATTTTTATTTTTCATCAAGCATATGATTAATATATCGTTTAAGCAATTAATATCACGTCATGTTGTTTAATTTATACCATCAACATTAAAATGAAACAAATTTTTTATTAAAAATAAAAATAAAATTTATTTTACATCTTCTTATAACATGATAGATTATCTAGATATTTTTATTTTATTAATATTTCTTACCTCACATAAAAATCTTCTAAATTAAAAACAAATCATATAAAGTTTCTTTGAATTATTTCAAACATTGTACATTTTATTTTTACTTGTTAGACTTATATAAATTTTATTAAATGCATATAATAAATTATAACAGATATTATGTTTTATCAATGTTATATAATTTTTATTTTTAATTAAAGTTTGTGTTAAGTTTTGAAAAATACAATAATTTTGACAAATGGAATAAGGTGTAATTCTCTCAAGTAAAACTTAAGAAAGATTATGTTTAATTTAGTAGAATTTAAAATTTTGTATTACTTTTAAAAATACAGTGAGAGAGAGAGAATGTATGAGAGAAAATAAAAATTATTGTCAAGATCAATTTAATATTCTTAGTTTTTATCATTCTAAATAATTACTATTTTTATGATTTCACAATAAATATTACTTTTTAGGTTCTTTACTTTAATTTTCCTCACGAAAATATATCCGTTTAAAAAATTATTGAAAGAATTATTTTACAATTTAAGATAGGTATACGATAAAAATTTTATCTCAAACAGATGCTACAAACGTAAGTACCCAACACATACAATAACCTTCTAATACAATGGCGGGAAAACTTTGATGTAAGTTGAAGATCGGGTTGGTTCCCGCCTACTAACCCGTGGTCAGTGTTTTGCCCTTTAAATTCAAAATAGTGTTTACCAAATAAAATTGCACACGAGAAAGCAGCTCCTCATGGGCTCAGTCTCAGGAAGCATACGATTCCTTTTCATTTCCATCTTCCTACAGATCTAATAGTCACGAGATTATTCACAGTCAGTGACAATGGATCGACGATAAGTGAATAGAAAGGGATCGGATGGTCAATTAAACTCAGAAGCTCGCCATGTCATATGGCCTCCACGCAGCATCAGATCGCCATGTCCTTCAAAATAAGCATACTCAGGCGGCGCAGGCTCCGTATTCCCATCACCGCCGCTAGCTTGCGTCTGCAATATCAAAATCGAAGTCTCCGCCGCAGAATTCAAATCCGCCAGCGCATCGCCGAGGGGTCCCAACGCCGGCTCGTCCAGAA
>JANTPZ010103294.1:0-15140 GCA_025593235.1 Vachellia pachyceras
CAAACATGATTAAGAAAGGATTAGAAGTTAGGGTTTCAAAAAGATGAAGTTTGAAAATGATAAGTTTGACTTTTTATCAAAGTGAAGTTGGTCAAACCAGGGTAAATGAACTCCAAATGAGCTGACATTTTACAGAACAATAGTTGGCATTGTAAGCTTTAAAACAAGCTAAATAACACGGAATTTGGAGTTTTGTACAGAAAGTTATTATGTTCCAAAGATTGAAGAAAATCACTGAAAATCTTGGAAAAATGAAAAATTACCAAATGAACAATACTTTTTCATGCAGTAAACTGTATCAATTGGACAAGCTAATGAATCAATGAGTATTTTTCCTTTATATAGGAACTTATAAGCTTCAATTAGAAATTGGAAGCACTTAATTTCGAGTTTTCTAGAATTAGTTATAAATTTTCAAAGTTGGCCCAAAAATCTGTGAATGGTGACGTGAATAGTAACCCTAAACTTGAAAATTTTATTTTTCACTCTTTGGTTACTCTAAGTCACTAAAGGCCTAAAGGTGCTTCCAAATAGATATTTAATGAAGCTAAAGGTAAAGATTAAGGAGTGTCACAACAAGGGTTTTCACAAAGACCTAGTATTGATTTTGAAGAGACGTATTCTCTTGTGGTAGATAAATTACTTTAAAATATCAAATTAGTCTGGAAATAAACCTAAAACTTGATATGCATCAAATGGATGTTGTTACAGCATATTTATATAGTTCTTTAGATACTGAAATTCATATAAAAATCCCTGAAGGATTTAAGTTACCATAAACATGTAAGAATTCTCAAGAAGATTATGTAATTTACTTGCATAAATCCATATATGGATTGAAGCAGTCTGGAAGAATGTGATATAATCATCTTAGTGAATATTCATTAAAGGAAGGTTATAAAAATAATCCAGTTTACTTATGTGTTATAAAAATAAATGGATCAGAATTTGTGGGGTTAGCGAATATTTATTATGTAGATGCAGGGTTTTTATTAAAGGAAGTTTATGTAGATGCAGGGTTTTTATTAGACCCACATAAAATCAAATCTCATACAAGATATTTATTTATTTGTGGGGTTGCAGCTATATTTGGTGTTCAACAAAACAAACTTTATCGGCCACTGGTCCGACTAAGCCACAAATTGTAAACTTAGATCGTTGGTTAGCCTTGAAAATAGATCAAGAACATTAATTGTGATTTCCAAGGATTGTACAGCGACAACCCCAGGATCGTTCTCTCCGGAAGCTACTATTGTATACCAATAATCCGTAGCTTGTGATTATGCTGGTAATGCAAATTCAATCGGTTTCTAAATCTTTTGTGCTATGTACCTAAACTAATTGCAAAAGAAAACTTGTTTTTGGTATTTTCTGGATGAAAGAGAGATTAAAGCAGATTTGAGTATGAAAAGTGTATGTGATATGGATTCCTCTTGAAAACGAATTGTGTCATCATAGTTCGCAAAGGATTAGGGAAAAGCATCGACTTTCGTACTAAGTTTCTAATGGAAAACCCTAACAACTCGCCAGGTCAGAAATCTCATTAAATGAACTCCATTTCATGAAATCCTTTGAGAACACTTAGTGTGTGTATGGAAATCGCAAAGTGACAAAATCAACTCCATACATTGTTGACTCTAAAATCAAGCACAACTAGGCTGATAGAAGAGAACAACAAGATTTCATTGAATAAGCAAAATGAACTCCATTCTACTTTGTCAATCACAACATTACTCAATACACAATAATCCAAGTTTGGCTCAACTGAGACCAAGCATTTACACACAAATTACAAAGTCCAACTCGGAATCCAAGTAATCTATAATGTTAATACAGATTGAAAGCAAATACTCCCCTTTTGGCACTTCAAACTCCGGTTCACTTCATCTTCAAGAGGATGGTGATGCTCAACTCCTCATGGATCATGGAATCGGGCTACATTTGGATGATTGAGGCATGATATATGGATAGATGGTGGTGAAAATGGAGTAGGGCTTTTGTGTATGTGAAAGATGAAGGAATATGTGTGTCTGCTTCCCTTTCTCTCCTCTCTCAGCCTCCCTTCACCCCCTCTACGAAAATACCCTAAATGGAATGAATAAACCGTTATGGGTCAGATCTCTAAAGTTGGGTCAGGTTATTTTCCATCTAGAACAAAAATCTGGTGCTGCGCGATATTCGTCACGGCGAACCCCTCCTAAGAGTTCTTGCCTGCTAATTGAACTTTGGCAGCGACAAACTTTAAATTGTGCCGCGGTGAAATTCTCCAGAGCTGCTTCTCTTATCTTTTGTACAGAGTTCCTAAAATGAAATAGCAAATATTGGCAGTATCATTTACTCATGATGGAATTTAAGCACAATAAATCATTATTCATGGCATATATACCCAAAATCACACTAATCCAAATCAACAACTCCTAATCTCAAATTAAGCACAAAAAGGGTGGGCTAAAATTGACTCTAAGACTCTGGAAATTCAAGTAGAAAACTAATACAGATAAAGCTCAATTAAATTCCCCCACACTTAAACCTTTGTACTCCTGGACAAAGCTTTTGGAAAACTAAAAAAAATGATCAATACACCCAGAAAGTTTAATCATGAGTCCAGGATTATAGAACTTGGTAAAAACATTCGTCAAGGAATTAGTAATGATAATGATAGAGACAATTGTAAATCAAACTCTAAGAGAATTCAATTTAAGAGACCGAATAAAAGAAATCTCCTCTCAAAAGGTAGAAGTGTCTCTCCCAGCTCACTATGCAAGGACAATTTTCCCATATTGTCTGCTTATTCAAATCTCTACCATAGGCTTATAATCATTCTACCTCTCTTCCACAAGATCAATACAATGTGAATCAAGAGGGCTTTAAGGTTTAAGGATGGATGATGGGGTTTAAAAATAATAAAGCAAAATAACGAAATGAAATGGAATTCTTGAATACACAGTACCTAAGGAGTATAATCACGCCAATATTTTGCAAGAGAAATTCATTTTTAAACATTACATTTCTTTTCTCTTTATTCCTCTTTTTTTTTTAATAAGCAAAATGCAAATCCACAATTTCATCAGCATATGTTTGCATATATATATATATAAGGATTTTTTTTCAAATGCTGGTTTTCAAGAGTGAATGGCTCAAATGGGTAGCAAATGATGAAATAATGAAGGGTTTGTGTTTGGGCTAAATGAAAGGTTTTGAAATGAAGGCCTCTATCCTTTTTACAAAATACTTGATTATAAAGCTTTGATTAAGAATAAAGACAAGTTCTAGAGAGATCACGAATCAAGATAGACCCACTCTAATCAAATGAAATTAGGTCCAATTATCTTCACGACAAGGCTAATGTCTCAATTAAACAGTATCAAGGACAAAAAATGTAAAGAGTCAATTTAGAACTAATCTACGTTTATCATTTACTAATAACTCGAAAAAACGCGATTAACAAAAATTTTGATCCTTAGACTCATGCATCAACCTCCCAATGCATTGGCTATTAAAATCATAGTTTCATAAACATTGCTCAGGAGTGTTAAAGGTAGTAAGAATGAGAGGAAAATTCATTTTGAAATCCAAAACCTAAAATAATTTTATAGAAGCACTGAATTTTCGCTGCGGCTAACCATGAAGTTGGTCACGGCGAACCACACCCGAGAGGTGGTTCTGTGTGCAAGCGATTTTTACCGCGGGCAAACCCACCCGAGAGGCTGAGTTGCTTTATTCAAAGACTTTCACCGCGGCGAACAACACATTTGGTCGGGCAAAAATGGTCCGAGACGGAAATTACAATTCAATTCCACTGGAAACTCAATATTTTTCGAAAAATTTAAAAGAAACTTGAAATTTTCCCTAGTTTTAAGACAAAAATAGCCCAACATTATCCTTTAAAAATTTTAGTTGCATGTTAAAAATCAAGATGCTGCTTGGAAACACTCTAAATCCTAAATCTCCCCCCACACTTAAATCAAACATTGTCCTCAATGATTGGAAGGAAAGATTTAACAATCAAGATACGCGGTATTTACAAGCAATATCGAACATTCATGCACTCATGCAACAAAATTCGGAAAACAACATAGGAAAAACATTCATATATACATATACAGCTAAAGCAACATGGTTCACAACAATATCCAGTTTCAAACCATAACTGTATCAAAGTTCAATCAAAGAGTAAAAACATGCAAATCAGCTAATCATCCCCCTGCATCACCGAATCTCCCTCTGAATCTACCTCGGCAGCAACCTCCTCCTTCTCAGTCCCCTCCGCTGTTCTGCCCTCTCCAGATGGTCCCGCTCCTGAAGGTTTTGCACCGCTAATGTCATCCTCCTCTGGAGGCAGCTCAAAATGCAAGCTCTACACAATCAACGCATCCATCCTCCTACGATACCTCCACTTCCTCTCAAACTACTGAAGCATCGAGACTCTGAACTGCTGGAAATCAGTAGCCAGACTCTCAAGTGTGACGGGGGTCGGTGATGCTGGATGAACGGCTTGTTCCTGCGGTACTGGAGCCTCCTGCTCCTCAGCTAGTAGATCATCTATATCGATGTAAGGCTCAAGCTGGGGTGCTGGAACTCGACGGATCCTCTCATACATAAAAATAGGGACAGGGGCAAACGGATGATCCTCAGGGTACTCTGGGATCTCTAGCTCGGTGAACATGTCAGAAATGCGATGAGGTAAAACGATGACCTTCGTGGTTTTGGAAGTAAGGATGGCCTCACGAAGGCTAGAGTAAATGAGGGTACACATGTCGAAACTGATTCCCTACACAACATATAAATACAGAGAGCCTACTTCTTCGTAAGGTTCGCTAAGTGACTGGTAGGTAAGATGTTGCTATAAACAAGGTGGATGAAGGGTTTCATTTCAGGGCGACACTCAGATCGGCGAATATACATCTCAGACCTACAAGGAGTATGCCAACCTTTCCTAGGTAGACATAGAGTCTCAGTAATCCGGTCCCTAGGGTAGTCGCTCATGAACTGAACGTAGTGATCACGCTTAGCTATGGGTAAAGAAAGATGGGTGCCGATGGTATGGAGATTCATTGCGTGTAGAGGGGTCTTCCCACGATAATTGACGAAAATAGCGGTTTCATGACGACATTTTGCGTAAAAGTGGTGGACGAAAGTGAGGTTACCCTGGGTACGCTCGCGGATAAGGCTGGTGAGGCCAGACTCAGTCAACCTATGGACAAAAGGGTGGTCGGCAGGAGTAGAAGGAAAAGAGCGTTCCTTTACCAAAGGATGCTTTACAGTGAGCGCTAAAACTTCCTCAAAGGTTTGGGATGGCTCAGGATCAGGGCTAGGGTGGTCTACTATGTTCAGAAGTTTAGTCCTAGGCATGGCTACTAGCTAGACTCATAAAATTAAATAGAAAAAAACAAAACACAAAGTTAACACAGACAAAAAACAACTGCAGTTGTCGTTGGCTGCGGCAAAAAGTATGGTTCGTCACGGCAAATCATCTTTTTCGTAGCAGCAAAAATTGCAGAACATGCGATTGCAACGACACGCAACGAATGAAAAACAAAATGAAAAATGAAATAAAACAAAAGAAAAGGGATGGAAATGCTTACTCTAATCAAAAGGACTGAAACGGTGTGGAGAAATGTGAGAGTCACGATGGCAAATGGCGAAAGAACGGCAATGGTAGAGAAAGCATGACAGAGACGTCGAAAACGAAGTTGAAAGATGAAAATGGAAAGAAAAACGAACTTAAAAGAAAACTGGCGGGAGACGAAAAGATATAATTTTCGCCACGGCAAACTAAGGTTTGATCGCGGCGAACATACAAAAGGTCTCCATGTTGGCCGCGGCGAACACTTCCTAAGAGGACACACAAGACACTCAACATAATTGGCCATGGCAAAAATTGAATTTAGTCGTGGCGAAATATCACAGTTAAGCACAAACACAGAGATGGAAACACAAAACACAAGATAATAGCTAGCATTCAAGCCTAAAACTTCAACCAATCAATATGAACATCCTAACTCTGCAAGTAAAACTCTTTTCAACAACAAACCTCTTGAAAACAAGCCAATCACAAATTCAAGAGAGTTTATTGAATTCAAAACAATCCTACACTATTTAAAAAAACTAAGCTACCACTACTGGTAATGTTCCTCCCTTACACTTGAATTATTCATATTCACAACATAATCATTGAAAGCTCAAAGCAAATGACTAAGGGAAGGAAAGGAACAACTTGAGAATCATGGCAGCTTATGGGTTTCATCGGCTTTCCTTTGCTCTTCTTTTGATTTTCCATGCAGCACATTCATTGGTACAACCTGTTCAGTTGACACTCTTCTTGATGGCTCTGCAAAATCAATTAAAATACCTCTCCCGAAGGTGTCATCACTGTTTATATAGGGAAAGGTATTTATGCACTCATCGGTTGGTCTCACAAATTGTGTGTATGGCAATGAAAGTGTGCTATCAATTGATGCAACATGAGTGCATTTTTTAATAGTTTTGACAGGAGAAAAATGGGGGATCAGGGGGTTTAAGAGGAATTTTCAAATGTTTTTCATCAAATGATGCACATGAATAAAGATGTGAACATGGTAGTTCATTTTCTATTTCAAATTCAGTGCATGCATCATCAATCACAGTATCAAGAGCATTAACACTCAACAATGAGTAGTCCTCATATGGATGTTTCATAGCCTCATGTATATTAAAGTTGATCTTACTTTCCCCTACTTCCATCGATATGCTTCCTCCTTTCATGCTAATAATAGTATTAGCAGTCCTCAAGAAGGGTCTACCTAAAATTAAGGTGGACTCGCTAACGAATTCTCTAGATATGTCTAGCACATAAAAGTCAGCAGGGAAAACTAAGTCTTTTACCTTTACAAGAATATCCTCAACTATCCCATCTAGATACCTAATTGATCTATCCGCGAGTTGGAGTACTATGTATGTAGGCTTCAAGTTCTTAACCCCTAGGGCTTCATAAATCAACTTTGGCATCACAATAATCGCATCCCCTAGATCTAATAATGCTCCCCCTATGGTAATCTTTTCTATAGTGTAAGGGATGGTAAACAATCCTGGGTCTTGACATTTCATAGGAAGTTGTGGTTTAAATAAGGCTGAAACATTAGAGCTTACTTGGACTCTTTCATTTGGTTTAAATTTCCTTTTATTTGTGCACTAGTCCTTGAGGTATTTAGCATACTTAGCGACCTTTTTAACTAAGTCAAGCAATGGTATGTTCACCTCTAATTTGCTAAACAAATCATAAACTTCCTTTTCACTATTCTTTTCAGCAAGCTTTGTATTCATCAAGTATGAATTCGGAAAAGGGAGTTCGTGAATGTTTACCTCTTTACCTTTTGACGAGGTAGAGCCATGCTTGTTTCTTTCTTTGTTCTTGCTTGTTGCCCCTTCCTCCAAGACTCTTCTTTCTTCTTTTTGTTGAGGTGATGTACTCTCTCTTTTCAGCAACAACTCTTCTTTTATGCTCTCACTCCTCTTCTTTTCTTTTTTAGCAGCTTGTGGAGCCTCTTCGAATTCACTGGCTTCTTCTCTTTTCTCATATTCTTCTTCATCATCAAACCTCACTTGCCTCCCACTTCTTAAATTAATTGCATTTAATCCCTAAGGGTTGATGACGGTATTAGAGTGTATGGAGCCACCACTCCTTACTTGTTGTTCACTCAAATTGTTGGAAAGTTGAGTGACGAAGGAGTTCAAGTTTTCGGCTTTGGTTTCCCATTGCTCCATCCTCTTCTCTAAAGAAGTGTATCTCGCATCATTCTTTGAAGAGTCCTTCTGAATAAGTGATGCAAATGAATTGAATTGGTTGGCGGTGGAAGCCTTCTCTTCCTTGAGTAGCACTAACATGTTTTGAAGTAGTTGATTAGTATCCTCCTTTAGTGGTGCACTCAAGGCTTGTTGTGTATTTTGAATGTTAGAGTTAGAAGATCCAGCTCATACACTCCTTTAAAATCTCTGGGCATTCGCTTCTTCACCCCTCCAACTGAACTTTGGATTGGATTTCCAACCCTCATTGTATGTGTTTGAATAGGGATCCCATTTCTGGTTTGGTCTCCCTTGGTGCATTACAGAAACTTTTTCAAATCGGCTTGGGCACACACTTGAAATATGCATAACTGACCCACAAGTTTCACAACTTGGAGCAACTAAATCCATGGATGGCGGTGATTTATTAGCATTTAAGTTCTTCAGCTCAGCAGTGATAAGAGACAATTGGGATGTGACTTTACTTTCCAAAGAATCTACCTTTGATTCTAGGGTGTCCATTCTTCTGTTATGAGCACTTGCATTTCCAATTTCATGGGCAGCCCTAGTGTCTCTTACACTATACTGTTGATGGTTCAAAGCCATCTTCTTGATAAGCTCCCAAGCTTCTTCGATGGTTAAATCAATTAATAAACCTCCAGCAGCCGCATCTAACATTCCTTTTTCTTGGCTCTTCAACCCATCATAAAAATATTGAACCAACTGCTCATCCGGTATTTGATGGTGAGGGCATCTTGAAAGAAGGTATTGAAATCTATTCCAATAATCGTACAGTGATTCATCATACTCTTGGCGTGCAGAGTAGATTTCCTTCCTCATTGATGAAGTTCTTGATGCTGGGAAGTACTTTTCAAAAAATGCTTTCCTCAGATTAACCTAACTTTGATAGGAATTCGCCACATCTTGCCTTCCTTTCCAATGATAGGTGGAAAACCTTCCATAGTACTTGGTCAAGTAAGGCTCCAACAGGTTTCATGCTCTGGCAAATCATCGACAATGACTGCAAATGGATGTATGGATCCTCTCCTGGCAAGCCATGAAATTTAGGAAGAGAGTTAATTAATAAACCCTTAATCTCAAAATTCACATCATAATTTGGGCAACCAGCAGTAAATGGATCATAATTAACATCAGAGGTCGTGGCTTCTCTTATAGTTGTTCTCCTATTATTTCCATTATTATCCCATATTCTTTCTTCTTCACCATTCCTTCTATTACCATTCCCCTGTTGATTTTCATTTATATCTCTGTTTTCTGGGTTTGGTATATTTTCAGCCATAATGTTCTCTAAAGACTCTCCTAAACTATCTACTTGTCCTAGGCTAGATTCTCCTACTTCTATGCCTAATTCCCTAATTACCTTGCCTTTCTCTTTTCTTTTGTTGGCCTTACGTCGCTCCCTCAATGTTCTCTCAATTTCGGGATCGTAAGGTTCAAGCTGATTCTTTTTGGGCATACAAGAGAAAAGTTCAAGGCAAGAGTAAAATCGAAACAACTCAAAGCAAACAACTCAAAAATGAATGAAAAAGGTGTGTGTGCGTGAGTGAACATGTATGAAAGAGATGTATGATTGTAATGTATGTATGTGTTGAAAATGAAATGAATGAAGTGAATGAAGCGTGAAAATTGAAATTTAGCCGCAATGAAGATGGATTTGCATCGCAGCGAATAGTACCCGAGAGGGTAAACAAGTGAAAGTTTGGCTTGTTGGTTGCGGCGAAAATGAATTTTGGTCGCGGCGCACTACTCCTGAGAGGAATCTCTTGTGAAAATGAAATTTTGGCCATGGCTAAATTCAATTTTGGTCGCGGCGCACAACACCCGAGAAGAATTTCTCTGTTAAAGTTCACGTGCGTCACGGCGAAAAACAAAATTGGACGCGGCAAAATTGCGAATACTATAGACAATGTAGCAGAAACTAGTGTATCCTATATGCAATGCTAAGATATAAACAAACTAATCCTATACTATGAATAAATATGCAAAACTAACAAACAAAAACACAATCCAACAACTAATGGCACTTAGTTTCCACTGTAACGGCGCCAAATTCTTGGTCCGACTAAGCCACAAATTGTAAACTTAGGTCGTTGGTTAGCCTTGAAAATGGATCAAGAATATTAATTGTGATTTCCAAGGATTGTACAGCGACAACCCCAGGGTCGTTCTCTCCGGAAGATACTATTGTGTACCAATAATCCTTAGCTTGTGATTATGCTTGTAATGCAAATTCAATCGGTTTCTAAATCTTTTCTGCTATGTATCTAAACTAATTACAAAAGAAAACTTGTTTTTGGTATTTTCTGGATGAAAGAGAGATTAAAGCAGATTTGAGTATGAAAAGTGTATGTGATATGGATTCCTCTTGAAAACGAATTGTGTCATCATAGTTCGCAAAGGATTAGGGAAAAGCATCGACTTTCGCACTAATTTTCGTAATGGAAAACCCCAACAATTCGCCAGGTCAGAAATCTCATGAAATGAACTCCATTTCATGAAATCCTTTAAGAACACTTAGTGTGTGTACGGAAATTGCAAAGTGACAAAATCAACTCCATACATTGTTGACTTTAAAACCAAGCACAACTAGGATGATAGAAGAGAACAACAAGATTTCATTGAATAAGCAAAGTGAACTCCATTCTACTTTGTCAATCACAAAACAACTCAATACACAATAATCCAAGTTTGGCTCAACCGAGACCAAGCATTTACACACAAATTACAAAGTCCAACTTGGAATCCTAGTAATTTATAATGTAAATACAGATTGAAAGCAAATACTCCCCTTTTGGCACTTCGAACTCCGGTTCACTTCATCTTCAAGAGGATGGTGATGCTCAACTCCTCATGGATCGTAGAATCGGGCTACGTTTAGATGATTGAGGCATAATATATGGATAGATGGTGGTGAAAATGGAGTAGGGCTTTTGTGTATGTGAAAGATGAAGGAATATATGTGTCTGCTTCCCTTTCTCTCCTCTCTCAGCCTCCATTCACCCGCTCTACGAAAATACCCTAAATGGAATGAATAAACCATTCTAGGTCGGATCTTTAAAGTTGGGTCAGGTTATTTTCCATCTGGAGTAAAAATATGGTACTGCGTGATATTCGTCGCGGTGAACTTGAGGTTTCACTGTGACGAACCTCTCCCGAGAGTTCTTGCTTGCTAATTGAACTTTGGCCACAACGAAATTCTCCAGAGCTACTTCTCTTGCCTTTTGTACAGAGTTCCTGAAATGAAATAGCAAATATTGGCAGTGTCATTTGTTCATGATGGAATTTAAGCACAATAAATCATTATTCATGGCATATATACTCAAAATCACATTAATCCAAATCTACAACTCCTAATCTCAAATTAAGCACAAAAAGGGTCATGTATAGGCTAAAATTGACTCTAAGACTCTGGAGATTCAAGTAGAAAACTAATTCAAATAAAGTTCAATAAGCCACCTCATCAAATCATACAGAAATAATCGCAGTTCACGGGGCAAGTTGAGAATGTGTTTGGCTAAGATCAATGACTTAGCATATTCAAACAATATGTGGATTGTTTTTAGGTCAAAAGATTCCAACAGTCTTATATAAATATAATACATCATGCATAGCTCAATTGAAAATAGAGTATTTCAAAGGAGATAGAATAAAACATCTTTTCAAAATTCTTTTTCACTCATGATCTCATGAAGAATGGTGATATAGATATTCAACAGATTCATTCATGTGATAATCTTTCATATCTGTTTACAAAGACGTTCCCAACTAGAACATTCAAGAAGTTGGTATATGGTATTGGAATGTGAAGGCTCAAAGACATAAAATGATGTCAACATCGGGGGAGACAACATTGTGTACTCCTTTTTCTTCAATTGTCCTAATGGGTTTTTCCTAGTAAAGTTTTTGATGAGGCATAATGTTTGTCTAATAACATCTAAGCGGAGTGTTATAGAATATGATGTATGATGTGGATGTTCATATGGCTCATAGGATTCCACTTTGTAGCATTATGTCCTTTAAACTCCTAATTAAAAGGTTTTATGTCTGTGTTCCTATAATCCCTAATTATACCATTAATTTGCTGATCCGACTAAGCCACAAATTGTAAACTTACGTCGCTGGTTAGCCTTAAAAATGGATCAAGAATATTAATTTTGATTTTCAAGGATTGTACAGTGACAACCCCAGGGTCATTCTCTTTGGAAGCTACTATTGCGTACTAATAATCCTTAGCTTGTGATTATGCTTGTGATGCAAATGCAATAAGTTTTAAAGTCAAATTATGCTATGTACCTAAACTAATTACAAAATAAAATTTGCTTTTGGTATTTTTTTAGTGAGAAAGAAAGTAAAAAACATATTGGAGTATGAAAAGGGTATGTTATGATGGTTTCCTCTAGAAAACGAATTGTGCCATCATAGTTGGCAAAGGATTAGGGAAAGCATCAACTTTCACACTAAGTTTCGTAATAAAAAACCCTAACAACTCGATGGGTCAGAAATCTCATGAAATGAACTCTATTCCATGAAATCCTTTAAGAACACTTAGTGTGTACGGAAATCGCAAAGTGACAAAATCAACTCCACACATTGTTGACTCTAAAACCAAGCACAACTAGGATGATAGAAGAGAACAACAAGACTTCATTGAATAAGGAAAATGAACTCCATTCTACTTTGTCAATAACAAAAACAACTTAATACACATTAATCCAAGTTTGGCTCAACCGAGACCAAGCATTTACACACAAATGACAAAGTCCAACTCGGAATCCAAGTAATCCATAATGTAAATACAGATTGAAAGTAAATATTCTCCTTTCGGCACTTCGAACTCTAGCTCACTTCATCTTCAAGAGCATGGAGGTTGCTCAGCTCCTCATGGATGATGGAATCGGGCTCCGTAATGATGATTGAGGCATGATGAATGGATGGATGGTGAGGAAATAGATGAATAGGGTTTTGTGTATGTGGCAGGTGAAGTGTGGATGATTTTTTGCCTCCCTTCTCTCCTCTTGCTCTCCTCTCAGCCTCCCTTTTCAGCCTCCCTATCGAAAATGACCTAATATGGCAAGTCAAAACCGTTCTGGATCGGGTCTCTAAGGCTGGGTCGGGTTATTTTCCATCTGGAGTAAAAATCTGGTGCTGATGCGTGATATTTGTCGTGTCGAACTTGAGGTTTCGCCATAGTGAACCTCTCCCGAAAGTTCATGCCTGCTGATAGAACTTTGGCCACGGCGAACCTTGAATTGCGCCGCAGAGAACTTCTCCAGGGCTGCTTCCTCTTGCCTTTTATACAAAGTTCCTGAAATGAAATAGCAAATATTGGCAGTATCATTTGCTCATGATGGAATTTAAGCACAATAACATGATTATTCATGGTACATGTACCCAAAATCAAACTAATCCAAATCAACAACTCATAATCTCAAATTAAGCACAAAAAGGGTCATGTATGGGTTAAAATTGACTCTAAGACTCTGGAAATTCAAGTAGAAAACTAATACAAATATAGCTCAATCAAATTCCCCCACACTTAAACCTTAGTACTCCTGGACAAAGCTTCTTCAGAAAGTTAAGAATAATCAATACACCTAGGAAATTCAATTCAAGAAACCGAATAAAAGAAACCTGCTCTCAAAAGGTAGAAGTGTTTCTCTCTCATCTCACTATGTAAGGACAATTTTCGCTCATGATCTGCTTATTCGAATCTCTACCATAGGCTTGTAATTATTCTACTTCTCTACCATAAGATCAATACAATGTGAATCAAGAGGACTTAGGGTTTAAGGTGGATAATGGGGTCTAAGATAATGAAATGAAATGGAATTCTTGAATACACAGCACCGAAAGAGTATAATCACTTTTGCAAGACTTTAGAAGAATTTATTTTCAACTATTGAATTTCTTTTTCTCTTTATTTTTTTATTATTTATTTTTTATTTTATTTTCTTTTTCTCTTTTTTTTAAATAGATATATAATAGTTCAACTCCATATTTTCATTAACATATGCTTGCATATATAAGGATAGTTTTCCAAATGCTGGTTTTCAAGAGCGAATGGCTCAAAAGGGTAGCAAATGATGAAATGATTAAGGGTTTTTGTTTGGGCTAAACGAGAGGTTTTGAAATGAAGGCCTTTATCCTTTTCACAAAATATTGGATCATAAAGCTTTAATTAAGAATCAAGACAAGTTCTAGAGAGATTACGAATCAAGACAAACCCACTCTAATCAAATGAAATTAGGCCCAATTATCCTCACAACAAGGCTAATGTCTCAACTAAACAGTCTCAAGAACAAAAACACACAGTGTCAATTTAAAACTGATCTACGGTTATCATTTGCCAATAACTCGAAAAACGTGATTAACTAAAAACTTTGATCCTTATATTCATGCATCAACCTCCCAATGCATTAGCCATGAAAGTCATAGTTTCATAAGCATTGCTTAGGAGTGTTAAATGCATTAAAGGTGAGAGGAACTTTTTATTTTAAAATCCAAAACCTAATTAATAAATTTTTTTATATGCACTAAAGTTTCGCCGCTGCTAACCACAAAGTTGGTCACGACGAACCACACCTGAGAGGTAGTTCTGTGTGCAAGTGATATTTTGCCGCGACGCAGCCACAAGATGGTCACGACGAAGGCTAAATTGCTTTATTTAAAGGCTTTCATCGCGGTGAACAATAAAGTTGGTGGGGCAAAAATGTTCAGAGAATAAAACTACAGTTCAATTCCTTTGGAAATTCACTATTTTTCGAAAAATTTTAAAGAAACTTGAAATTTTCCAAAGTTTTGAGACAAAAAATGGCCCAACATTATCCTTCAAAATTTCACTTGCATGTTAAAAATCAAAATATTGCTTGGAAACACTCTAAATCCTAAATCTCCCCACACTTAAATCAAACATTGTCTTCAATGATTGGAAGGAAAAATTTAAAAATCAAGGCACACGACATTCGCAAGCAATATTGAATAATCATGCACACATGCAACGAAATTCGGAACACATCATAGGAAAAATCCGTATATATATTCACAACAAAATTCAGATTCAAACCACAACTGTATCAAAGTTTAAACAAAATAAAAAACAACCAAATACAAAACAGAAGTGTTATGGTAAGTTCCTCTTGAAAACGAATTGGGCCATCACAGTTCGCAAAGGATTAGGTAGAGTAATTACTTTCGCACTAAGGTTTCGAAATCATAAACCCTAACAATTCGAATGGGTCTGGAGATGCACACAGTGACCTCCTTCTATATCCCCACCACGACTTGTTAGGTCACAAATAACATGGAATGAACTCCACCCCATGAAATCCTTGAAGGGCACTTAGTGTGTGTACGGAAAT
>JANTPZ010103314.1:0-47829 GCA_025593235.1 Vachellia pachyceras
AACAAGCTGTGCCGCTTGTGTTCCAGGCTCAAGTGGATCCGATGACATCATATCCCAGTGATCAAATATCAACTGTGGGAAAGCCTGTCCTGATGTTGAAGCCCTCAATGTGCTCGAGAACCCAAAAGACTCAATGACAGGAAGGTATGCCTTAATGTTATAAAGCGGAGTACCAGGCCTCTGCATTTCCTCAAAGACATGTCCACGTTTCTGGTTAAGAACACTGTAGATTCCTCCAAGAGCTTGCTCAGGAGCTTGGATTTCCACCAGGTAAACCGGCTCAAGAAGCCTGGGCTTAGCAGTCAACTGGGAAGCATAAAAGACTCTCCTTGCAGTTGGAATGATCTGACCACCTCCTCTGTGGATAGCATCAGCGTGAAGAACAACATCACAGACTTCAAAACAAATGCCCCTCATGTTCTCTTCAGCCATTGCACCTTCTCTTGATGCCCACTGGAATCCAGCAACAACAGAGTCCTTGATTTCATTCAGATACTGCACTCCCTTGCACATATCTACTACCATGTTAGGTCCCATGGTCTCAGGTCCAAAACACCAGATTTTCTTGGCAAGATCCTTGTCCCAACCAAACTCTTCAGATAACATTTTAGAACGTACCTTGGGGTCATCCCTGGGTCCAATCTTGCCGTCATCTATTGCCTCTGCAAGCCCTTCCTCCATGGGTCTTGCCTCCATGTACAGACGGTTGTGCTTGTTGGGTGATTTGCTCATCACTGTACGGCAAGATCTTTCAAGAACAGTTTCACGGAAGGACACAACAGGGTCAGACTTTATAATCTCCGCTCCACCCATAAAATCTTCTTGCAAGTCCTTCAAACAGATCTCAAGGTGAAGTTCTCCTGCACCAGCAACAATGTGCTCTCCAGACTCCGCCATAGTACACACAACCATAGGATCTGATTTGGCCAACCGCTTGAGACCTTCAACAAGCTTTGGAAGATCAGATGCAACCTTGCACTGAACAGCAACACGTACCACAGGTGAGACAGAAAACTTCATTGCTCGGATAGGATGGGCATCCACTTCCTTTTCATTTGTTAATGTAGCATTTTTAGTGATAAATTGATCCAGACCAACCATAGCAACTGTGTTACCACAAGGCACATCCTCAACAGTTTCTTGCTTCTTTCCCATCCAGATGACAGTTCTTTGCACATTCTTAACATACAAGTCTTTCTTCTCCCCAGGGACATAGTTTGGTCCCATGATTCTGACCTTCAAACCGGTCGAGACCTTACCAGAGAAGACACGGCCAAAAGCAAAAAACCTACCCTTATCAGATGCAGGAATCATTTTTGAGACATAAAGCATTAGGGGTCCATCAGGATCACAATTCCTGATTGCTGTGGCATATTGATCATCCAGAGGTCCCTCATACAAGTTTTCAACACGGTATTTTTGGGCTTTTGATGGGGAGGGAAGATGGAATATCATCATTTCCAAAAGAGCACTGCTTGCTGGGAGCCAGGTTTGCATGACACGTTTCATCAATGCTTTACCCATTAGGTCTTTTTCTTCAGATTTCATGGTGACTCCAAGCTTTTGCAACATAGGCCATAACTTATCCTTTTGATCATTCATACAAGTGGAAATTATCTGCTTAATAGGCTCATAGCAAAACTGAACAAACCCACGCTTGCAAGTAGGTGAACCAGTGTTCTTGCTGGTCCATTTCTTGGTTGCTGGATCAAAGAAGTTCTCACCCCACAGCCTTTCCATCATCTTTGACTCATCAACTCCGAATTTAGAGGCATACATTTTAGCAAAGTTGGTCAAGGTGAAGGCCCAACCATGCAAACCAGCAGAAAAAGCAACTGTTCCTTTCTCTGGGTAAACCTGACAATCACCGAGAAGGGGATCTTCATATGTAGCCATGATCACATTGGCATTCTCAATAACCCTTTGAAAGGTCTGGTAAGCCTCCTCTCCATCCACCTGGAGCTCAAGGAAGCACCTGTCCATTTTATTCACAGTCAAAACAGGCCTAATTCTTTCTCCAAGTGCCTGTCGAAGCACAGTTTCAGTTTGGACACAGACACCCTCAATACAATCTACCACCACTAGAGCTCCATCAGTTATACGAAGCGCAGCTGTGACCTCAGATGAGAAGTCCACATGTCCAGGGGAGTCAATCAGATTTATAAGATACTCATTACCGTTGCGTTCACCTTTGAAACTCTTGAGAGCCTCCTCAGTCATTTCATAGTAGAGAGAAATACCAGTAGACTTGATTGTGATACCACGCTCCGCTTCATCCTGACGGGTATCAGTCATCCGAACATCACCTGCCACTTCTTGTGCAATAATACCAGCAGCCGCCACAAGAGAATCAGTGAGGGTAGATTTTCCTGCAATTGGAAATTAAGACGATAAAGCGTAATTCAGACCACGAAAGAAACGCGACTTCATGACATTACAAATTGCTTATGCAATAACTACATGAGTTATAAAGCCTCTTTCCCCCAAATGCCAATGAAGTTATCTTTTCCCCCTTTAGATATCAAAGATCTTGTTGAAAGACTAATGCAGCAAACATTACAAGCTCTACTGCCTTTTCAATCACAGAAATAAGAAAGAACTATTGCCTATCCAAATACTGTAATGCAGAAATAGAGAAAAAAAATTAAGCAAAGACTACATATGCTGGCTAATCCATACCATGATCAACATGCGCAATAACAGACATGTTACGAATATTATGCTTAAAGTCCATAATGCGACGCAGCTCTTCAGCTGTGAACTTCACCTGCCCATATTAAAACAATATTAAAAATAAATTAAGCAGAATCCATGAAATCACCAACTTGAAATGACAGGAGTAATTTTTATTAACTTACCATCTTGTCTTGTCTTTATATGCGAAAGCAAAACGTGACTAGTAAAACTAATTTGAAACTGCAAAAGGCATGAAAACTACAGAGTAAGAAAAGTTATAGAATAACTGAAATACAATGCAGGAAGAGCGGAGTTAAAAAGATAGCTAGCTCACTTGGAAATCAAAACAGAATATACTAATAAAAAGCTAGCAAAAATTATGATAGCTGTTAAATAATCAACGGGACATACTACTAATATAGAATTATTAAGGCATATCAGCTTCCATTCAGGTTTGACAAATTGTCTTTACAGTTCAAGACACAACTGCTTAGAGATCTGTAGCAAGAATAGGCTACAAAAATAAACCGTGATTGTAAATCACTATGCATATTTCTTAAAATAGATAGCAGAAGGATGATTGTTTTTAAACAATTGGTTTACAAATATGCTGAAGTCGATCCAAAGGCAACTCGATTACCCATCTAAACTCAGGACCATAGAGTGCTAGAAGCCTCAAAAAATAAGTTGAGCATGACAATCATCAAAAAGAAAAGTCCAGATTAAGATAACTGTCGTAAAAAGATGTAAGCAGCACGATCATCCAGATGACCCACGTAATATGTCATATCGAAGGCAAGCACATTAAGAAAGTTATATCTTTTTTGCTGAGGGACTTGTACATGTTGAGAGATGTTCATATAAAAAAAGGGCCAAAAAAGGCTACAGCAAAAGCATAGATCATGAGCCAATCCAACACGAAACCACAACCAAACACAAGGAGAGGGAGAAAAGCGTGGATCAATTGAGTATATTAGAGAAACGATCGGAAAAAGAGGAAATCAACCAAGTCGATAGTTCGGGAAATTTAGAGAAAACGAACCTTTGAGAGAGGGAGACGGCAGTGAGTGGCGGCGGAGGAAAGAGTAGTATGATGGTTTCCCACAGAGCCCTTAATTAAATTTTAATATAATGACAGTTTAAGAAATGTGGGAAGTAATTTTAGGGAAGCCGAAACAAACAAGTGAAGAGGATTATTTTATTTTATGAAAAACAATGTTGAACTTTTATAAACATTATTTCAGATAAGTCTACTGAATCACCGGAGAAAATAAAAAAGATATGAGCAAGCAAATAATATCAAGGATGTGGATCTTTTGAACGAGTCATTTTCAAATTGTGAATGGTACAACATTCATTCATTATTAATAAATCTATAAATTTTATTAGATATCATTTTTTATTTAAAATATGAGTGTAAATTTCCCAAAAATTATTTCTTCTCACAATCTGGAAATTTTAGGGTTATCGAGGAAGTTTTGGCCATGGATTAGACTTTTTAATGGAAAATCAAATAGAAACTCGTACATACTTAAGTTTGAAATGTGTTGACCTGTAAGATTTGTTCTATAGTAGAGAGGATTATGATCTTGTACATACTTAAGTTTTTTCAAACTCATTTTATATTTCCTTTTGAAAATGATTTATTTGATTCTCCTTCTTTATTTGTTCCTTTGAAAATACAAAAACATCACTCATCAGGGAGAATGGAGCTATTTACCAAATTAATACCTATAAACTTCCATAAACCATTATCACGCATGAAGTTAATTTTTTTTTTGGGAGAAAAAATAAAATATTAAATTGTCTCATTTCAAATTTTGAATAATCCTTTTCTTATTGAAAATTGCATGGAGTGTTTTATATTATTATCAAAAACTTGACAATATATATATATATGGAATACATATATACCAATAGATGATGATTATCTTTATCACTCAAATATGTTAAGATGAATTCCAATAATAGAGTTTTGTTTCAAGCTAT
This sequence comes from Vachellia pachyceras, assembly GCA_025593235.1. Classification (NCBI taxonomy): domain Eukaryota; kingdom Viridiplantae; phylum Streptophyta; class Magnoliopsida; order Fabales; family Fabaceae; genus Vachellia; species Vachellia pachyceras. The sequence goes on from JANTPZ010103314.1 coordinate 4,666, forward strand.
TAAAGTAATGCCAAATTAAAAAAATTACGTATGTACTTAAAGTATACTAGTCTAAATATACATAAGCATGCAATAATATGTGTTGAACTAAAACTATGTACTTACATGCATCTTATTAAAAAAGGTTAATATAAAGTAGTTGTGAATCAAAGTGGAACTACGAGAGAGAGAATACTGCATCCTCAAAATCACCCAACGAGCAATATATAGCAGTATTAGTTACATAACAGATTAGACTAATCAAGAGCAAAACTGCATCACTGATTCAAGTTCATCCCAAGAGTTCTCAAACCCAAACAAGTCACTATTATTGGAAGCCTGCTGGTTACCCCAGAAGCTCAAAGCCGACGATGACGGTGCCGACGAGGACGGCGTCGCGGTTAATTGATGATGAGGCTGCTGCTGATGCTGTGCCACCGTTGAAGAAGTACTGCTGCTGAAATAGGTCGTCGCATGATGATGATTATTATTCCTTCCATGATCATTATGGTAATGAGTATTGCTCATCGCACTGTAGTTATGATGAACAAGAGGCTTCTGCTCTGGGCTGCCTCCAAAGCTGATATATGCTTCTTTATCATAAGTAATAGTACTGTTACAAGACTCATCCACAATACTATTATTGCTAACGCTCACCGATCTGCTGCTGATCTTGTCACTGGTGGAGCGACGCTTTGCACCCAAGAGCGTCCAATCTGGTGTGCACTTTCTTTGCGTCACAGCTCTTTTGAAAATTCTGCATAGTGTCCAAATTTCCTGGAAAATCAAATAGAAACTCGTATGAGCATATATCTATAGCTAAAGTATTTGTTTAAATTTACATCAAGTGTATTTTTGGTGCCTTGATTTTGCCACAGTTGGTCTTCTTCGACAGAAAATTTAAATAGTACATTTGTAACTAAATGCAAGCAGACAGATCGAGTAGACGACAAGATGCCTTACGGCTTCTTGGGGATCTTTATCAGTATTGTTGGAGTGAAGGCGAAACTCATGCATCATCCACTCAGTTTTGGTGCCTTTAGCGGCACTGCCACGATAGTAGACGAGGGTTTTCTTGAGGCCAATGATGTCTCCTTGTCCTGCAAGAGAGTACACAAGGCTTGTCTATCCCTGTTGTTTTCCAAAACCCTGATCCAGTCACTCTGTTCGGCCTTATACTGTTCTTGTACTTCCTCCCCCTCCGGCAGTAGAAGTAGCACTCCTTCTCTCCCCCCGTACTACTAGCTTCTGCATATATATATATATATAAGCTTGCAAATTAATCGACCTCGATCACTAGCTAGCTCACCCATTATGCATAACAAGTAAATTAATGTTCCTTTCAAACTTGTAATAATCGCTAGCTGATATAATCCCATTAAGTGAAGTGAATTAGCTAATGAAACACTCAGGCTTTGATTATAAGAGGAGGAATACACACACACACAACCCCATAGAATGATCCTTAACTACCCTCAAATAAGGTGAAAATGGAGAAAAGGAATCATATAACTAATTGTCAGACACTCAGAATTTTGTTAACTAGTCTATGTTAACTACACTTAAGCTATGATTTAGTTTTCTAGCATCTATACATCAACGGTGTTAAAGAAAACCCGAAAAATAATAGAAAGGGGGTACGTATAAGAAGATGTGTGTGTGCGTGTGTAGAAATAACATACTGGGAAGATCCCAAGGGTCGTATTTGTAGATATCAATCTGCTTGATGAGTTCGATACTGATTGGTTTCTTGTCAAGCTTCCTTCTGAGGTAGAATCTCACAAGTTCTTCATCAGTAGGATGAAATCGAAACCCTGGAAGTTCAAATTCCTCTGTGCTGCACAAATCTTCCATAGGATCCATGTCTCTCCTTGTGATGATCTGTTGTGCCTGTATTGCTTTAGTACTCTCTTCTTTCGCAGAAGAAGAGGGAGGAGGAGAAGCTATAGTCCTGGAGGTAATAATTTCAACAAAGATCAGAACCTTCTCTTATAGTATGTGGATTTTTAATTGATGACCAAAAAGGATTGGTTTGGACCCGTTCTATTGTTTAATTTAAAGTACGCCATCTAAGACCGCAAAAATAAGCGTTTCACTCTTGAAGCTGGAACTTTCTTTTCGTCTCTGTGACCTTTCTGTACAAATACTTTTCTTCTTCTCGTGTTTGGAAGCAAGCTGAAAGCGACAATTATGCTCAAATCCATTAGGGTTGAACTTTGACCGTAAAATAGGAGATGAACAAGGGCATAATATGAATTAATAATTCACCATTGACCAAAAAAACAATTAATTATTCAACGCCCAACATTTTCCCCCTTTGTCTAACCGGTTAGCGTTCAACTGACAATATATAGCGCATATTAATTTAAATTAGCACCTTTGTTTAATTAGCATACTATAATTAAATTAAACATGTATGCTTGATATACTTTTTTATTTAAATGGACAGACACTAACGGTATAGGATTATAACGGTGGGAACAAACATTTGATCTCCCGTCTAAAAAATATCATACCACCAATCTACAAGACTTTTGGTATATGCTTGATATACTAAATGATATTCTGTGCCTAGCTGAGCAAATGATGAGTTTATTTATTTATTTTGACTCGCCCAAATCAGCATAATATACATGAGTTTATGGCTTTTATGTAATTAATTAATAAAAATGCAGCCTTTCAGGAAGAGTTACTGTTACTAGGCGCGGAAAATTAAGAAAAAAGAGCAACCAATTTTTGCCCTATGCAATATAGCTATAGATACGACATTGTGACATGGGGAATATATTCACAAAGATTTATCCATATGTATGTAAATATTAAAGTGCTTATTTAAAAATACTTAACTCTCACCTAAAAATACGTTTAACAGTATTTTTCTGTAAAACGAGACAATCTTTTCCATATATTTACATCGGCTTGTGTAAAAGTACTTCTCTACCACTTTCTCAAATAGATAAAAAGTCTTTTAGGCTCATGCCTGATTATTTGAAAGGGAAAATTATATTGAATATTCATAACAAAACTTACTGTACTGCGGTGTTTTTTTTTTATATTTTCAATATACTACAGGATTAGGAATGCAGTTTAATAGAATGAGATATTTATGTTAGCTATAGATTTGTTTTTAGTTTCGCTTGTTAATAAAAATTATATATTCTATATGATTCAAAAAAATATATTAATTATTTAAGCAAATAACTCATAAGTCTATATTGAATTTTAGAGTTAAAAATTGATTAACAAAAAGTCACATGCCAGGTATTTAAGCAAATAAAAAAATCCTTTTTCAATTTAATTAATTATTCTAATTAAAATTCGTATGTACGTACTTCGTTTCAATAGATTTTAATCTTTTAATATACGACATCATGGAGAAAACATAGCGCAACCACGTGCAGCTAGGTGCGACATTAGTTTGAGGACATGTGAACTGGGGAAGCAATTGTCAAAATGATCACTATGTCAACGTGGCTGATCTTAATTTCATTTTTTTGGATGCTATCGACACAAGACAGGGTTGAATTTTTTTGCCGAACTAAATGAATTACTTAAAATTATTTATTTTCATGGATCATTATATTACACTTCTTTGATCATATTTATAGGATAAAGATAATATTTTATTTATTGTTATTTATGAGTTATGTCATTGAATTTTTTATGTAAATATACAATTCTACCCTTCATTTATTATACATCATCATGCTGTTATTGTTTATATTAATTATTACATCAAATTGAGATAAAGTTGGAAAAGGAATAATATTGATCCCGAAAATAATATTGCACGTGTCGCTGTCGTCGTCGTCATCATCCAATTAACGATAGGATTTTCCCTATATTCATTACACATGCCAGAAAAATTTAATGTTATTTTCCTTAGTATTTTTTGTGTCTCAACTTACAAGTTTTTGCTTTGACCAAGAAAAAAAATTATCAAAGCTCTTGTATTTTCTTGCCTAACATGATTTTGCTGAATAATAATAATATGGAAAAGTTACGTTGTCGTGTAACTAAAAGGTGTATGATAAATCGTTACTTTTTTTTTAATCTATCATCGTGGACATACATCCAATAAGGTTTTTTTTCCTTTTCATTTTTAATTTAATTCATTCATTTATTATATTCATTGGTTCTGCAATTCTGTGATGATTTAAGATATCTTACAATGTGTATATATAGTAGCTAGATTATTGATTTTTAAATATTATATATATATCACATGGAACAATATTATGGTTTTATGTGTGGCTTATTATTTCATAGAAGGAAAAAACAACATATATTATTCTACTCTCTCTACTGCTAAATATATATATATATAGAAGTTATACAATTGGCTTACTTTTCTTCTTATATAGAAAGTTTAGATGAGTTGGGTATCGGATTCAGTAAGGTCAATACATGTCTCCAGGTTTAGAGAGGATTCTAAAGGTATTTATAGATTGTCTATCAACAATATCCTCAAATTAGCAGTGGGATTTGATTGAACTCATAATTGGCTTTCTTTTATCCTAAATATAAATCATTAATCTACTTAATCTTTCAAGTTAATTAAATAGATATTTTTTAAAAAAATCAACACACATTTATTACTGATAACTAATTTGATGAATTTTATTAATATTTTTAAATTAGTTATCTAACTCTTATATATTTATAGATCTATTTGCATTGTGTGAGTGTTAGAAAAACTCGTTTTTTGAGATAAAATTTTTCTTATATCCATATCTCATATACAATAAAATTTTGCTTTGGGGGAAAGATCCCCGGCCACATGGGAACTCTCGTCCAGTCTAGTCAGAGAATTCGGACAATTAATATCAATAAAGTTATTTTAGTTTATTTTGTATAAATAATTCAAGATTTGAAATGGAGCCAGCCGCCGGGGCTCTCAGAAATCAGAATATATGATAATATAAAATGCAATTAATAAGTATTACTATTGATTAATGCTATACGTGTCTATGTATAAATAGAGAGGAGGAACAAGGTCGGATTGCAAAATAACGTCATTAATCTCTCTTAACGGTTATTACTGATTCATCAAATTTAATTAATGATTGTGTAATAAAACATTTATAAAATATATTTACATTTTAATTTTAATTTAATAATATAATAAATTTGATATTTTAAATTGTGCAAAATAAACACAACTATATACGGTGGTTTAGCTTCTCCTGTCGCTGTCGCTCTGCCTCTTTCTTCTTCTTCTTTTATTCCTATCGATAAAGGAAAAGTTTTAATCGTTGAAGAACTAATGAATCAAAGGGGTTAACCAACGTCGTTAGTGTTCTATCGAAGAACATCTTCTGTTGTTCAATTACATGGATGTCATGTCACTTAAGTGTTTGATGAGTCAGTAATTTCTGTTAAAAGAAACTAACAGCATTAAGTTTGAGGGATTAAAAGTGCACTTTTTAAATTTAAAAGATTAAAGTGAAACCTGACATAAATATGAAGCACTAAAAATATATTTTAGCCCATTATTAATTATGTGCATTATTTGGAACTATCTCTTAATAAAACATTTTAACATACATAATCAAAAAGAATGTTTTAGGAAGAAAATTACAAAGTTTGAATATAAAATGAATTCAAGTACTGTTTATTTATGACCAAGATGAATCTTCTAGTTTGGAGATTGAAAGAGTTATTGCCATTAGTCAAACATCTGACTCCAACTTCTCTCTTCCCACAAAAGGGCATGAACAAGTCAAAGTCCTCAGTCTCCTATTGAACCTTCTTCTTCCCCCACCTTTTATATACAGTGTATTTATAGGCGCACACACATACATACATATTTTTTATGATACACACGCATAAATAAATACATACATATATTCTCTTTTATATTCCGAGACCCCGGCGGCTATAGTCTGCTCTTCCAGCCATGCACTCATCTTACGCACGCCCTTGTATTTGAAGACAGACGACATGCCAGACATTAGACAAAGGTGCGTTTTGCAGAGTTGACTTTGTGCAAATTTCTTTCAATAAAAGTGAGATTTACAAGATATGCATCCTCCGACCTCAAAAAATAATTATAAAAGTATTTATAGATCATTAACCAGTAAAATTCTCGTAGGAGGATTTAAACTCATAATCCAGCCAACCACTGGATACCTGAATGTAACTTTCATTGGCTGACTTTATGTAATTTGCTTACATTTATTATGCATGAGATTTGAAGGTGAAGAGGGAGATGGGGCTTATCATGTAATTTCCACATTTACAATTTTGTAGACTTTGTGATAAATAATAATAAACAATTTGCCTATAGATTATCAATAATAATAATAAAATCAATACATATAGATGATCAATAATAAATAATTTGTCTAGGTTTTGTGAATTGGATGAAAGGAATAAAGAGGGAACTGATGGAAACAGAAAAGCCCATACCAATATGAGTGCTGAAGTTGTTGGGTATGTACATATGTGAAGGAATTAATAAACCGGTGAGTCCAACCCATATATCTCTCATTTGGGCCTACTCACAGTTTTATCATCCCCCCATTTGTCTAATCTTTTTCCTTATTTTGGGGTTTTCTTGAACCCTTTCTTTGGCCCAAAATAAAAAAGACCAAAGTGCACAACTCCTAATTCCTTGTGGCCTCTTTTTTTTTTTTTTAAGAGAATATATTTGAGTTTAGGAAGAAGCTGTGCATTCCATCGATTGAAGCCCTCTCCCAGTAAGAATTAAATCCATAGCCACCTTCATTCCTATATTACATAGAGTTCGTTTGGGAACACGGTAACGAAGTACTTTTATTCAAGTCGAGGTAAATATGTGGAAGAGGTTATCTCGTTTTGCAGAAAAATACTGTTAAACGTGTATTTAACTTTGGAAACATTATTCTAAACAAGTCCACAAACTTCTCCATGAACGTACGTAATTTACCCATCAATTTCAGTTCACTCACCTCACACAATCTTCTTGTACCACTAAGTCATAAGACTGTTAAAAAAAAAATCTGTGTTAGAATAGCTTTGAAGTGACTCTATTCTTATCATAGCTTCTGTCCTTACAATCTCTTATCTATAAGCAAATACAGCCACTAGCAACACTATAAACTATTTTCTCATATGCAAAAGTCAAAGCCTCAATGTTGCTGAACAACATCAGCGATCCCAATAACACATGGCTAATTGTCAAACGCATGGCTCTGCCTTGTGCATTATTCATTCGTCAAGAAATATATATATATATATATATATATAGCATTGGCGACTGTTGAACAGATCGAATGTGATATGTTTAATTAATGCTGATTGGAAAATTAAATGCCTTTAATTCAGAAGTTAAAAAATGCGCCTCCTAGGAAGGAAGCTTCCATTCCCCGAAATTCCACATGCATATGTACGTGCATGGTTTAAGAGAGGTAGAGAGATCACAGCATAAAAGGCTCTATATATGCAGAAGAAGCTCAACATCTCACTGAACGGTGTGTTGATGCTTGAGGGAGAAAATGGTGGATTAAAGCATAGTCTTCTGATCCTAGTTATAAGTCAGTTTTAACATGTATGTTTCATAAAAAAAACAAAAATAATAAATTTAATATGATAAAAAATTCTTCCTCTCCTTGCAATAGCTTTAAACAGGACCAGAAAAGTGATTTGTTTTCTAACTTTGTTTGTTTCTTTCTTTCTGTGAAGATGAGAATTGGACAAAGTGTTGGACAACTTAATAACCAGGGCTCCCTTCTGATCATTTCTGCTCCTGCGGAAAATATATATGCCTAACTTGAGTTGATTTGATCGCAGCTATAAAATATGGAAACTGTCTTCAATTTATACCTTATTATGTTTAGTTTTCTTAGTTTAAAGAAGCCAACCAATCATAGAGACCTTCTCAACAAAAAAGACCTTCATAGCAAGAATTATACTTAATCTTTAATTAGTTACCCTAATTCTTCCAAGTCCCAACTTCAAAGTTTATTGATACATGCATATATAGGGTTGTTTTAAAAAATCGTAATCGTATGCATTTTGTGTCCTCGTAGTATCAAAAAAAAAATCAAAGTTACTATTTTCACATCTCTGTAAAATTTGGAGGAAAAAAGGGGTTTGATAGGTAACCTATCATTGTTTAGTACCTACGGCAAAAGATTAAACATAACGTGTCCATTGCAGAACGCGGTAGAGAAGTACTTTTACGTAAATTGGGGTAAATATGTGGAGGAGATTATCTCGCTTTACAAAAAACAATGTTGAACGTGCTTTTGGGAAATAAATAAACTTTTCCAAACAAGAATATATATACTGCACATAGCCGTTCTTTTCCTATGCTGCGCTGGATATATCGAAGTCACTGTATATAGCCTTTATTTTGTTCAATTAATCAATCCTTATTGAATAAAGAGTATTCACAAATATGATCCAATTAATCCAAATCGAATAATAAAAATTAAAGTTTCCAATAATTAGAGTGAGAGAGGCTAAAGAGGACAAAGAGTAAGCACATCAAAATATCAAATCCATCATATATCATTCGATATCCATCACAGAAGATAAAAAACTAGCGGTAGCAGTACTGAACTCCTTATAATTGAGATTGTTGTATCATGTGATATTGAATAATTTAATTAATCTGCACTAATTAATTAATCTCCTAACCAAAATATCTTTTCATTATTTGTTCAGTACCTGCCACGGGGCAGCTTGGCACAATCCAGGGATCCATAAAATCATTGCCTGAATAGAAAACCCCTTGGTGAATTAAGTATACTTTTGGGGTGTGGGGTGGAAAATATATTAAAATAATATAAAAGGTATTTAACTTGATATATTTATATAGATAAAAATTAAATTTTAACTTGATAAATTTTACATAGATAAAATAATATGAAGTTGGTTATCTTTTTTATTTTTATTTTAGGCTAAAAATATATTTAATCCTTTAAGTTTACATTAATTTTTATTTTAGTCCCTTTAATTTAAAAAATACACTTTTAATATTTTTGCCTTAATACAGTTAGTTTTATTTAACAAAAAATGTTGATGTAGTATATTTAAATGGTAATTCTGCTGTTAAATATAACAAATAGTGATTAAATTTTTAAATATTAAAGTAATTAAATTAAATAATTAAAATGTAAGCATATTTTATCATTATTTCATTACAGAATCGCTATTTATGAGTCAAACTTTTCCGTTAAAATAAATTAACAACATTAAGATATAAGAATTAAATGTGTACTTTTTAAATTTAGATGATCAAATTGAAACCTGATATAACCTTAAATGATCAAATATATGCTTTATCTAATATATTTACAATTAGGACTACTTTTTTTTTGAAAATTGGATGAATAACTATATTTATAATTATCAAAATAAATACTATAGTTGATGTTAGTGCAATTTTCCCTTTATTTTCAACATTGTGACTTAAAATCTGTGTTTCGATCTCTCTGCATCTGAAGTTTCATTCAAGATCTCTCAAGAAATCACGACAAATTAAATGGGAACACGTGAAATAATGGGGTAGGTTTCTGTAATTTGACCCATAATTTAGCTTAAGCATCAAGTTAAGGAACATAAATGGAAAGCAAAAATATTATTTAAAATAGCATCCAGAGATCATGTTAACCCATCTTAATCCCTTGATTGAAGAGATAAAAGATACAATATTATGTAATATGTTTTCCCAGTAAGATATATATTTTGAGAGATATTGCCTACACATAATTAGAGTATATAAATATTAATAAAAGCGTTCACCTTCAACATTCATATGGTTGAGACCATTATTTGATGGGTCACCAAAGTTTAGTGAATCAAGCGAACACTTATGTGTCTTTGTCATTATAGTAATTACATATTATCAGTACCCTACTTGTCAACCACTTAATATGTAGTGCTTGTGCATTATATGTCTTGATTCAATGCATGAACCCTCACCTTATTTATTTATTTAACATATACATCCATTTTCTTTTTCTTCCTTAATTAACTTCTCTTCCCCCTCTTCACTGCTTGGTGCTGTCATTTCCAATTTAAAGTACAACATCAATGAATGGTGAGAATGAGTGAACATTATAAACCGAGTGAAATTAAGAGCTTGTTTCTCTTCTCTTTTTGAAACCTATGTTTGATTTCAATCATGAAATTCGGAATCCTCAGCAAGAACTTACTATCTAGTTTTAATAATTTCCCAAATTTTACTTATCATTTCAAGAATTATTTTTTAATAAAATAAAGTCTTATAAGAATCGATACCATCAATCCTCTTATTATTTATTTTACACATCGCTAATAACACTAAATAAATTCTACAGGAAGCAGCGAAATTCATGGGTAATGAGCCATGCATGTGGCTCATTTTAACATTCAACAAGCTCCAATTTAGTTTATGTAATCTCACAAGTTTAAATAACGCCTCCATTGATACTTTGTTAGAGGTTCATGTACAAACACATATAGTAATTGATGAAGGGGTCCAGTGAACGTGTAAAAAGAATGAAGAAGAAACTAATGAGACATACATAATGTGAATGTGGGGACAAGAGCTCTAATCAAATTCGCTTTTACCCAACAAAATCTAGGGTTTCTTCTTTGGTGGGACCCTTTAAGATTTGCTGTATCTCATACTTCTCTTTTCTTATATATAATATCACCTACTCTTCCTCCTCAAGCCCCCTCCTTATTAATTCTCTTCACCTAAGACTTAATTGACTTTCTTTCTCTTTTATTTTAAACCTTCACCTTCCTGCTGCTGCAGCTTAACTTACATTCATAAACTTATTGGAAGAATATATTGATGAAGGAAAGTGGAAGAAAACATGGTGCAATGTCGCCATGTGCCGCGTGCAAGCTTCTTCGGAGAAGATGTTCTCAGGATTGCCTCTTTGCTCCTTACTTTCCTGCAGATGAACCTCACAAATTCGCAAGTGTTCACAAGGTTTTTGGTGCAAGCAATGTCAATAAGATGTTGCAGGTTCAATTCTGATCTCTTCTTCACTGTTATCATTTTCATAAGAAAATAATAGGCACTGGAGTGGTTTTATGTTAATTCAAGTCATTTTCAGCTCTTGTTTGGTAATTAAGAAAAGGAATTTACTATTTATCATTACATCGGACTTGAAAAATTCTTAAGATACCAAACACATAGGCTATTGTAAAAAGAGGACGTAAAAGACAGTTTTCAATTGCCAGTATAGCTATAGGTTTTTCAAGAACTACACCAGCGCAGGACGAAAAATCTCTATACTTACTCATCTGGTGTGTGTGTGAGTGTGAGAGAGAGAGAGAGAGAGAGAGAGTGTGTGTGTGTGTGTTAGGTGTCCTACTACAATGTTGGTTATTGAAACGCAAAACTGGAGTTTTTCTTAATTATTAGCTGATAGCAACTTTAAAAACTATAGTTCAATTGGAAGGATATTTCAGTGTGTGGCTGACATTATATCATTAATTAGGTATATTTATGCTGGTAGCTCTGCTCTCTTGATCATCATTCTTTGACCAATACATATATAATATTATATGTCCTGCTACAATCTATTGTTATGTCACCTAATAATAAGGAACCACCAAGAATGCATTATTCTTGTATAATACTTTGTCAGATTCTACATGCTCTACTAATTACTCCTTTGATACTTGATATTAGAGTAATTTTAATTCGTAATTTAATTTCTTTGTTAAAATAGGTCTTCCGTATGTTAAGGGCCGGAGGAGTTATTCATTTTCTCCTTAAATTATAGAGCTTATTGCAGATTTCTTTCTTAAGCAGCATCTATTCTTTCTTTAGTAAGCTCTAATTACTTGCTGAGAAGAAAGTAGTTATGCACCCAAAAAAGCAAAGGAAAAAAGGGGCAATCTTTCATTTGGTTCTCCCAACGTCTAGTTCTTCTGTTATAGTGGTTAATTACAGTTGAAGACCCCACCCTTAATTAACTATACTTATCATTCTTCTTTATTAATGGAAGCTGCTAATTAACATGATTCCTCAGCACATATAAAGTGTATGTTTGGGAAGAATTTCTTCTCAACGTTGTATGTAAGACAAGATAAAACCATTTTAAATTTGTAAAGAACATATTAAAATCCATTAAAAAACATCTTAAAATTTATAAATTCTTCTCAGATTCTGTAAATTTTTCTCGAAATCCGTAAACTCCTTTATCAAACACACACTAAGACTGAAGAAAGAGAATAAAGGATCAAGTATTTTAAATGAGCTTTGCTACGTCTTGAAGAAATATTCTCAAAAGAGATCCTTGGTTTGTGTGTGTGTGTGTGTGAGTGAGAGAATATCAGTTACAGTAGGTTAATTATAGGTTATATATAGTATGTGTATATATATATATATATTCCAACTTTGTTCAACACCTACCTTTGCGACCACCTCGTAGCTTTTAGGCCAAGGCTTCCTTGTTTTTCCATTTTGTTGTAGAAAGAAGTCATTGACACGCTCCTGTTTTCTATTTTGTCTTTAAAACCATGTATTACATTGATAGGGACTTCTTGTATGTATAGCACATGCCCAAAAGTGATGACCTTGATTATCAATAAAACACTCGAGATTTTTCCCTTTGAATCTTTGTAGTAATATTTGAAACAGAAATAATACATTTGTTTTGCGAGCATGCCATCTTGGTGACATGTCATCATCTTCCTTTTTATTTCCTATCTTTTTCTTGATTTTAGCTGGTTAAGATGCATGTTTTTTTACCTGAATAGTTAAGATGCATGTTGACATCATAAACAGATATGAAATTAATTATATCTGTTAACAGAGAATAACGTTAATTTTTTAAAAAAATAACGAATAATTGTAGAATCATATATAACAGTTGATTTGTATATAATTAAGGTCAAATCATCTATAGTACTACTACCATCATTACTCTGAATTCCGGCATGCGACTGAGAAAATAATTGCAGGGTTAACTCTTGTGTCACGAAAGAACCAAAATTTCAACGGCTTCACGTTCCAGTCCATTATATTATACACACGCACACACATGTTGAACCCTTTAAAAGAAAGCTAAAGTCAAGATATATAAACAATAACCCTGTAGCCGCTTATCTATTATCTCTTCTTTCGGTTCAAAATTAGCTAATTACTTTATCGTCTCTTCCCTTTTTGACTAAGCTAAGGATCTGTTTATAATCAACCAAGCATGCAGATGCCCTAGCGCGGGCACTCTCAATCTGAAGCTTTATTTGAATTTAGTCCTACACTAAAATCATGGCTTCCACCCACAACTCCTTCTTTTGACCTTTTAATTACATGATTAAGTTTTTATAAGGGAAAAAAAATACTGTGATGCAAAAAAAAATCTCACAACAAATAAGCAACATGCAAATAACAAATTTTGGTATATGTAACTTTTTGGTGATTAAGTACATTTCTTTCTCCTCATGTCATAGTGATTTTCCGTTTTTTCATCGTACATATACGGCGTCATACGTATAACTGTATATTGTATATGATATGACACAGGAACTACCGGAGGAGCAAAGGAGTGATGCAGTGAGTTCAATGGTATATGAAGCGAATGCGAGGATGAGGGACCCAGTGTATGGATGTGTGGGTGCCATATCGTGTCTTCAGCAGCAAGTTGATGTGCTTCAAACACAACTTGCTCTTGCTCAGGCCGAGCTTGTTCACATCAGAAATCACCAACCTTCTTCTTCCTCCTCAACGCAACCTCATTCCTCCTCTCATCATCATGACAGCAAGTCGTCTTCTCTTTTCGCCGTCGACAATGCCACCGAGTCCTTGTGGTCTAGCTGATTAACTAGCCGCTAGAGTTTTTATATCAGGGGATTCAATATGAGGTACCAACGAAGGAATATAATTACTAAAATGTTTAAATGATAAGTGAACAGCTCAACCTATAGCCATTTCTTATACTGAAACTTGTCATTATATTCATTTGAATGGCTCGTATAGCTAGCCAATGTACCATCCAATGAAAAAGAGACACAGATATGTATAGTACTGGCACGACTCGATCATACACTTGTAATGTTTCGCATGCGGTGATGACTAGATTAATTATTGACCGAATATTCAGCTAACTAGCCAGCTTAATATGGGGAGTGCGTATATGTAGCGTGCTTTGTTTCATTATCATTGTAATTATCACTGTCATGGGTTTCTTTGTTGTCCCCCTCCTTGTAGTTATTACTACACTTTTTTGCTTTACTGTGTAATGTTCTCTCCTTGCATGCATAACCCCGGATGATCGACATAATGATCGCGATTAGTTAATTTACCTTAATATAAATTATCAAACTTATAATTTGGGGAGTGTGTGTATGTAGCGTGCTTTGTTTCATTATCATTGTAATTATCACTGTCATGGGTTTCTTTGTCGTCTCCCTTTATTACTACACCTTCTGCTTTACTATGTAATGTTCTCTCCTTGCATGCATAACCCTGGATGATCGACATAATGATCGTGATTAGTTAATTTAACTTAATAGAAATTATGAAACTTATAATTATTAGTAATCATCGTATGATTGTTTTGTGTCGTTTATGTTTTAATTTGACCCTCTGTTTTCATACAGTATACGACTTTTGGGGATCAAAACCTTTATAGCTCTGTTTGTTTTACCCGTTTTGCTAACCGGTGCGCTTACCGAGACACTTTTCCTCTCACATAAACTACCTCGGAATCTGTGTCCGTTTTCCCAACGGGCTATCCAAACGGAGCCATGCACACAAGAGTCAGAAGAGAGAGAAGACACATGGAAAGAAAATTTTAATTTTAAAGAATGGCCAATAATTTGTCCATTAAACGTTAGGCTTATTACATTTTAATAAGTTCGTCATGTTTAAAATAACATTCACTTTTTTATTTTGGATTCACAGGCCCACGCTTAAGAACGCCTTAAGAGGAGTACTTTATCATTTTAACTTACAATATCTTGACAAAATAACATTCATTTGACTGGATTAACCTACAGTAAATTTACATGTTAGCTCTAACATATATATCTACTAATGATGACTTCTAAACTAATTAATAGTAGTAAGTGATATGATTTTATGCTTTCAAAATTAAAGTTATAATCGGCGTGAGATTAATAAAATAATTGCTGGCTTACTGCTGTGTTCCTTTTGGGTTACAACGTGACAGTTCTTTGGCCTCCTGTTGCCCAGTTTAAGAATATCTTTTTCACATGCAAAACTGATTAAGTGTGCTTGGAAACATATATAATCACATAATTACCCAGTTTTACTGACGCATGCTATGCTGTTGCCCATCATAATAATCGCATATTTGTATGGAATGGTAAAAAGGGCCGTCAAAGTAATAGGATCAGAATTAACCTTAATCATTATACCATATATAGGGCCAACAAGATTAAGCTCCACAGAGGAATGAGCATGATTAAGTCTCCCTTAATTACTAAGGCATCGGGCATCTTAATTATGACTTATGATTGATTATTTAACAACAGCACATGACTCCAAGCTTAATTTTGACACTGTAGGAAACTAAATGAGCTCTCTGAACTGTAATTGTCATATAAACAAGCATGTCTAGTTCTTTTAAATCTAACTTTGTATAATCAACATACATCCATCTAATTTGTGGACAGGACTTAGTTAGAATTATTGTCCTATGTAACTCAGAATACAATATCTGGCTTTTCAATTAATTTCAGTTTCTTATTAACCTATAACAAAGTCAATGAGTGAGTTTGTGTGCTAATATATATATAAATATATATAATGAAACGAAAAATTATGTGAACTTTATATATATGTGTATGTATTTCCTAAAGTGACTAATCTGATTATAAAGTGACCCACTTATATTTTCTCATAAAGCGTGAAAGGAACATCACAACAATAACCTAATAAAGCATCAAAAGATCAATCCCAGGACCAATTTGTCCATCATCATAATTTCAACATTAAATAAGTATAAAAAACGTCTAAGCTGGTTATACAAATGGCCAGATCATAAATATGCTTAGAGTATAGTATAACGGGAGGATGTCTTTGGAATTAACTAGTGAGATCCTTTGTGTTTTTGGGGTTCATAGGAAAAACGACAGTTGAGAACCTTAATAAACTTCTAATTGTATGTACTTAAGAATTGTAAATTCTGAAAATTTCAAAGAAGGACAAAGACTTAAAAAATATTTCCCACCAAAGACGTTGATCCTTCTTTGAGATTTATAAAATTCATGATGCTTAAATATAGTTAAAAAAATCTAAGTTGTTCTAAAAAAGTCCTTTTCTCAAATTAAAATGTGTGCAAGTGATCCCTCTTCTTCTTTTTTTTTTTGTTAAATCACATGTATACGTCTATTAAAGGTAATCATGTTCGAGATATTGTCGAGTATCAAATATGAGTATCTCCCCCAATGAGAATTAGAACATTGATTTGTCAAATTGTGATGAACTAGTTCATTTTACTAGATCTAACCCCGTAAGTGATCATTCTGCCAAAGTCAACACAATATTCACATGGTTGTTCGCACGGCCCAAAAGCATCTTTCTTTTAATGATGGATCGAAAGACCCTACTAATAGAAACTAGTTTCTGCGTTACGTGATGTTTAAGTTCAATGGACTTTCACAAATGATACACACAAATAGTGAATGGACCCTTCGGTTTTACCAAAAAGAAGAAAAGACCCTTTCGACTCATGAAACCTTTTGGCCCACGAGAAAATTAAATTTTAATTTAAAAAAGGACAAATGTCTGAAATGAAAAAAAAATAGAAAACAACAAATAGGATTAGTTTAGCTCAACGTATCATACCAAAGCTTTTGCTTGCCCTTATATTTCCAAAAAAATAAAAAGGACCAATAATATAATAATGATATGAAATCTTGGCTCCTTGCCCGTGTGTGTGTGTGTGGGGCTTTTCTTTTTGATGGCCATGATTGCAATATCGATAGGAATTATTATATCCTACGATCCACATGATGAATAGGGTGCTCAATACATTCCCTCCTAGCTAGGGTCACCGAAAGCTTGTAAATTTTAACATTATTCAGTGATATATAAATCACACGCATATTTCTTAATTGTTCTTTATTTATTTTTTTATACAACTCCTATTTCTAAATCATAGTTAAATACAAAATGCAATTAATATGCCAAATGTATTTTAAAAGCACTGACCCAAAGATTAGTGAGGTTTTGTGCATTTAAGCCAAAAAAGTTCTAATAAAAGTATTTGGTCAACCGTTGCATAATTTTTGGGCAAATGTTAACGGGGCTTTGTTGTTTAATTAATTTATGACATTCTTTTGTTCTTATAGTTACGTAGTTCATGTGATAATAAAAGAAAGCATGAGATAATATATAATATTATCAAGGAGAAAAAAAAATTGAATCCAATTTGTGCATTACTTTGGAACATAAATAGCAGTAATGATTAGCCTTCAACCATTCAACATGTTGAGGCCAAAAATAAACAACAATTTTGTCTTTTAAAAAAACATACTATTGATCTTGTTTTCTAATTCATCCTTTCCACTGTTCTCTTGATCCGACCGCTCCACTTCATACTATTCATTTAGCCCTCCTTTCATTTGAAGGGACACCACGACTTTTATGACGTGTTGAGTGTTGACATCAATCAAAAACACTTTTGATTAAGCTTTATATCTCAATAAATATAATATATGCATTAAAGTCAATTGTGAACTCAGATCTTATTCCGCCTATAAACTATTTTTTACTAGTGTATTTAAAATAAGTGTAACTTATTATTAATATGTTTTAAAAAAATTTGAGTAAAAATTTAGTAAGTTTAAAATTAGTAAATAGTAGGTGTAAAATAAATCGTATAGCACTAATATATATTTAATTTTTTTAAAAATAAGAGCTGCACCTGAACCCTGCACCCGGCCATTAAAGTTGAGGATAATTAAGATGGTCTAAGTAACTTTAACACTGCTCTGGCTTAAAAAAAAACAGTAACACTGACTAAAATTTATCCTACTTCATTACTTATGTTTAAACACACGCGCATACATACACACTCTCTCTCCTGTACTCTTCCAGCTGCCATTATAATTTATACATATATATCTTAGACATTATTCCAAATCAAGAGTTTATGTGTACACACACACAAGTCAAAATGTTAAGTGAGTGAGAATGATTGAAAAGCATAGTGATACATAAGAGGGGTCAACTTAAATAGGAAAATGAGAGAATAATGTTGGAGTCACTATATATATGCTAGTGCTTTCTTACTATTGGGAGAAGCCTAGCTTGTGACACCCACCCATTTACCTTTTTGTATTTAATTCAATTTCTTCGATAATCTCCTTTAATTATTTCCACACACTCACACAGTACTCTCTGTCGCTCTATATATACCTGGTAAAAACTTGGGCAACTGCCAACTGGAATCATTCTCGTTCATCATCTTTATATATTCGTGACGGAAGTTCATCAGGTAAAGTTAATGATTAAAGTAATATACATAAATTAAGACCGAATATGAATCAATTACGTACATAATTTTTTTGAGCAAAGGTAAAAATGATGTTAATACAGTTCAAAGAAATTACAAAGTAGCATAAGAAAGAGAACATTAAAAATGAGGCAGGGGAGATAGAAAAAAGTTACTGGATCTAAACATAATATTAACATCCTTGCAGACAATATTGTGGTAGTCTTTGCTTTGGATATCGACGCTGATTTTGTTAGTGCAGATGATGCCTAGATGTCTATGCTCTTGCAGCTAAAAATCCTGATGATGCTTGTGTATCCAATGGAGGATTGCTCTAAGGCAAAGGAGGGATAATATTATGTTATGAGATTTCTTTTTTCAACATAAGTGCCATATGAGGGGAACTAAATATGTAAATAAGAATATGACATAGGTGATTTTCTTTCTTTTCTTCCGTGTAAGGTTAGGGTCTAGTTATCCATAGATTTAGCTTAACGAAGGAATGAAAATGTTTTCTTTGCTATACCAATTGTTTTTTTGGAAGACAAAGCTACCAAATTGCTTTCAACCTTATGAATAATCTCTTTGAAAACCAATTTTGGTGACAGAATTTTGATAAAGAAATACACTACCAGAAAAATACCATTTAGCGATAGAAAAATCCATCACTAAATGGCTATTTTTCATCAGAAAATTTCCATTTAACAACGAAAAATATTAGCGACCCTCATTTTAATGACGGAAAATAGCCATTTGACGACAGTTTTTCGTCACTAAATGGCATTTTTCTGGTAGTGATAGGTTTGTTTTATACAACATATATTAGGATAATTATACTATAAATGAACAACAAATTATTATCTTTATAAAGCTTTAGCAAAGTCGTTTTCAGCCAAGTTTGGAACCAAGATAGACCAAGAGCATCAAATTTAATAGAGAGACAACCAAACCAAATTGATCTAGCATAAGGACAAGAGATGAAGAGATGGTCAAATGTTTCCTCCTGATCTGTGCTTTTAAGATATCAAAAGAAGGCAATACCTTATGATGAAGCTTCCAAATGAATAGCAATGATGCATAAGGAAGCGGAATCGGCCATAAGAATTTTCAAAAATGATTAATAGCTAAAGATGATGAGTGATAGTCTAATAGGCTTTTTTTGAAACCATCCTTGAAATTATAGATTCATGAAGAATTGCCTTAGCGAGTGTTTGAATTAACTTATTTTAAGTGATTTACATAGTTTCAGATAAGTATGTAAGGGGATTTTTATCTTGACTTAAGTGCAAGTACTTTTTTAAGTGTTTTTGGAGGTTTTCCAAACAATAATATTTGATAGATAGATGTTGAATCAACAATAATATTTGCTCGGGTGTTTCCTAGTTTTCTTTTTTGCCAAATTGGAGTTCGTTAAATAAAGAAGCTCATACATTCTACACAAAAAAATAAAATAGAGCAAAATCAAGTAAAACATATACAAAATTAGCCAGAATCTAATTAGTCATCAGTTAAGTCCTTCAAAAGTGCCCAATGAAGCTATGGAGGGGATAACAGACCCAATCATATGGGCATACCCCTTGTAGTGAAACTTTAACTACCTAGTCAGCAACCAAATTAGCTTCCCTAAGAACCCATTCAAATGAACGGCTCTGAACAAGATTCCTTGATGCAAGGATGTTTTCAATAATGATTTCACCTCTCCAGTTAGGTGGCTGAGAACCATCATTAATACATTTAATGAGAGGAAGGTTATCATATTCAAAGATTGTATTCACAAGCTGATTTTTAATGGCATAACAAATAGAATGATTCATGGCTTCACATTCTCCCCCTTCAAAAGAGGATTTAACCTTTACCAATCTTGTAGATCCATCCAACAACCATCCATTAGTATCACAGATAACAACAGCAATAGCAGCCTTCTCCTCACTCTCATCATATGCACAATCCATATTTATTTTAAGTTCATTGTTTATTGGCTTTGTCCATTCATGGGTAGGCTCCAGATTTGTCTTGCAATGCATTGCTTATAGACCACACATGGCAATATATATTCTCCACAAATATATCTCCTTCAATTCTTTTGTACTGACCTGTTCTTTATGGGTTTCATCCTTAGTTAGGGAGAATGGTTAGTATCAGAAGGATGGGAACCGATGCTGGTGAAGGTCATGTACTACCTAATCCTCTAAACCAACCGCAACAAAGTAACGATGAAATTCTGAGGCAGTTACATGCAACCATCTTTGGACTTGATGAGAGGTAAATAAGGATGGAGGATGTTCGAGAGAACCAAAGATTCGAAAAGAGAGATAATGGCCCAGAGAATGAATATATGGATCCAAGTGATGGCGCCAATATTGTGGATACAGCTGACCACTTAGGTCAACAGAGTGGGAGTACAGAATAGTATTAGCAAGATTCTTCCATACTTAATGTGTGGAAGCATTTGTCAAAATTCCACCTTTCTCCCTTTGATGGAAAAGGCAATCCTACTAAGGCGGATGTGTGAATTCACCAACTCCAGACTTTATTCAAGGCAGTACCCTGCAATGAATCACAAAAAGTACAAATAGCCATTGTTCAGATGGATGGTCAAGTTAAGGACTAATAGGAGAGTGCTATATCCCCGAAGGAGGAGTATACCCTAAATGGGAAGATTTCAAAATGATGTAACTGGACTACTTTTTTCCTGCTCTACTACACTAGAAAAAAGAGAGCGATCAGTTATTCGCATTGCAACAGAGGAACTTAAGTGGGAATGAATACATCACAAAATTTATTGATCTTGCCATCAGTGCAAAAAGAGAATGGGTTCTTTGTGTTGCAAAAGGAGAACTTAGGTGGCAGAAGTCACAGTATACATCAGGGGTCTATCAAGAGTTAGGAGTTATTTGGAGGCTCTTCTATTACTGGTCTCAGTTCGAACAGTCGTCCCTTATGCCAGCGTTGCGGTAGGAGTCACCTAAGGCAGTGCTGGGTATGTTATGTGTCACACCAAGTATTGCTAGGGACCTAAAACCCTGAGGGACTTCAGAATGGGTGAAGGGGGAAGGGAGACGTAGTGGGCAGGGTGCGCTCAAGTCCTACATCGGTTAGACCCATCTAGAGTGAATGTTATATATGTAGTTAAGGCGTGGCCTTTGACATCTGAGATGCCTTTTGGGTTACTTTAGGATCTTGGGAGGACATAACCTTGTGCTTACAGGATGCTAAATAGAGACAATAACTTAGGATGTCACATTATGGTATCAAAGCTTAGGACAACTCTTTTTGTTGATGGGAAGTGTCACACCAAGCGGTGCTAGCTAGAGACCTAACACCCTGAAGGACTTGATGCCTCATTTGGTACGCAAAACTAATTTTGATGGAACTGGAAGTGGAATTAGAAGTGGAAGTGAGATTAAAAGTATATTTGGTATGCTGGAAGAAGTGAGAATTATTTTAATTTAATATTTATATTTATAATATGAAAAGACTAATATACCATCCAAAAAAATTTTCTCTTCTTCCCAACTGAAGCAAAAAGGCCGGAGACATCAACAAAGCCAGAGACATCAGCTAGAGCCGGAGAAGCTAAAGCACCGTTCATCCAGAAGCAATGAAGCCGGAGATGAGGTCGCTTGAGTTTCAAATCTTTGTCGAAACAGTGGAGTACTAAAGAGGGAGAGGAGCGAGAGTTGAAATGGCAGAGTGTCAAAGGCTTTTATCGTTGTTTCTAGATCGAAGACCTTTATCATCATTTACGCTTTGGCCATCGCAGATCTGGCGATGTGGAGGGAGAGGAGAGAGCGCTAAGATGGCAGTGGTTCATCGTTATTGTCGCCTACGCTTTGGCCATCGCAAAAAATTGTTATCATCGTTCGCCGTCCTCCGTCACCTTCTCCACCGCCTTCATCACCGGAGAAGAAGAGGTTCATCGCCCAGGGGGGAGGGCTGGAACAATGGTCTAGAACAATCGCCAAGACGTTCATCGCCGAGTGTAGGGCTGGAACAAAAATTGGGTTCCATGAAACTGGGATAAGTTCCATGGGGGGGAGGGCTAGAACTGGGTTCCATCATTTTTTTATGGAACTGGGTTCCACTTCTTACATACCAAACAACCATTTTTTTACTTCTTTCCTCAATTCCAGTTCCAACCTCTTATTTCCATGCTACCAAACAGGGTGCTAGAGTGGGTGAAAGGGGAAAGGAGATGCGGTAGGTAGGGTGTGCTCAAGTCCCATATCGGTTAGATCAGCCCAGAGTGAAGGCCATATATATATGTAGTCGAGGTATGGCCTTTGACATCCGAGGCTCCTTTTGGGTGACTATGGAATTCTAAGAGAACAAAACTCCGTGCCTACAGGCGGCTAAACAGGGACAATGCCTCAGGATGTCACATTAAGTGTCACATCAAGCGCTGCTAGGGGCCTCACACCCTAAGGGAAGTGGGTGAAGGGGAAAGAGAGACACAATAGGCAGGGTGAGCTCAAGTCTCACATCGGATGAACTAGTCCAAAATGAATGCCATATATATAGTTAGGGCGTGACCCTTAATATCCGAATAACCTTTTGGGTGACTATGGGATCCCAAGAGGGCAAAAGCTTATGCCTACTGGCAGCTAAACATGGACAATACCTCAAGATGTCATATTGTGGCATCAGAGCCAAAGACATCTCTTTCCATTGGTGGATAGTGTCACAACTCTGTTAAGAACCTAACAACCTGAGAGACCCTGGAGTAGGTGAGGGGGAAATGAGATGTGGTAGGTAGAGTGCGCTCAAGTCTCACATCGAATAAATCCATCCAAAGTGACTACCATATATGTAGTCGGGACATGGCTTTTAACATCCAAGGCACCTTTTGAGTGACTATGGAATCTCATGAGGATAAAACTATGTGCTTACGGGCGATTAAACAAAGACAATACCTCATGATGTCACAATTTCTACTATATTCACCTTCATCTTCCTGTTGGAATGTCATGGAAATATATCTAGAATTTACAAGTGCTAATCTGGATTTCGCTTTCACAGAGAAAGGGCTCTCTTTTTTTCCAAACTGAGCATATGCTGTCGGACAACCCATGGGCTGCCCTCCAGAACATGTTTAGCCTCTTCGAGCCTTTCAAAGGTAAAGGAAAAAGGATTAAATCTCAACACCTTGATCTCCATCTTACTTTTGGTTTCCAAGCAGCCATTACATGTTCCTTCACTGCACCCACTCCTGTTTTGGTGCTAGTTATAATCTTCCCTATCAAACATTTCCCGTCACTATCGGCATATGCACCACCCTTCCATTGCATGATAAAATTTCTTGTCTCCATTTGTAATCTGCACCAAGATTTCTTCACTCTTGTTTCTTGACGTGTTACTTTACTTTCACGGACTAACTTTAATTTTTACCGGTAATGTTACTGAGCATCCAAAACTAGATGAAGGATTCTTCTACAGTGGAACGGGAGGAACCCCAAGAAAAGCTTTCAAGTCGAGAGAAGAATAATATGCCAAATATTTCTTGTGCGTTTCCTAGTTTGACCTGCCATTCATGTCATCATCAGTACACACTACTGCAAATACTAAAGTCAACTTATTTATGTTTACATAAAAGTCTTAAAAGTTCACTGCAAATATTTGCTTGGAATAATCATCATGTCCACCACACACACATACACACTTTTCAGGGCCTTGCGCCCATGTTGTTCTAACAAGCAAAATTCAATAAAGAAGAACACATAAATCAGGGTTTCGTACGTAATACATGGATATTTTATTGTGCAAGCCGCGCGCGCACATAACTCTGTATGTTTGTGCCGGCCTCCACATCAAAACTACTTCTCATCACCAAAGCACACAATCCAATATATTTACATCTTTATATTAAAATTACGCTTTATTTACTTTTTGCTTGGTTGCGAGTAATTTAAGCATGACAAATGCGTGTGGTAATTAATCTGAGTTGATAAAAAAAACAATCTTTCATATAATTACATACTGAATGAAGCTTAGGATTCTCAACTCCTGCATTTTAGAAAGTTAAGCCCATATATGTAGCCATCCATCAGATGAAGGGCCTATCATCTATATATATGCCATAGTTTAGTAATCAACCTATGTTTGACTAGCATGCTTGCTTTTTGTCACATGTGCTTTTGTGTGCGTGTGCGTGTAGCAGCGGAGGACATTTATATCTTCCAAACAAACTGGTTCCCCATAATATTGAGGTTATCACCCTGCCAGCCCCTACTCTGGCTGTTAGTGAACATTCTAAATCATAAGCACTCCAACCACTAATTATTTGATAAATCATGAGCAGACTAGATCATATGAACCCATATTTCATGTGTTTTAGATAAACCTATCATTAAATGATTTTTAGAATTAAATATAGCAACCTCAAACCCATCATCTTGAATTTTCCTTATCAATAAGGATTGAAAGAGCCGAGTCCTTGATGGAATAATCTAAAAGACAATAGAGACTAATTGAACAGATACTAGACGACGAGGCTATCGCATAACTCAAAAAGTCTTTGATTCAACATGATGGGAGAGTGAGTGGGGGATCATATACAACTGTGAAAACGACACCACTATAGAAAAAAGCCGCATATATATGAAGTCGACATTTCAGAGAGATCCAAGAAATATGAATAGCCCCCACACACACAAACACACAGTGCTATAGAGCGATATAGAAAACATGGCCTTTAATTGGGACATGTAGGGGCCAACAACGCTTCAACTTTCGAACGCTACAGTCACAAGCTACATATGTGGACCTATACTTAAAAGTCGCATTCTATAAGGAGCACAATTATGACTCCTTTTGTACATCTTGGATGCAAATTAATTAAACTAGGAGCACGTACATCTATACACCTCGGCGTAGCCCGCAATCATTATGTATACGTATAAGCGTACATCTTGGTTAATTTTCTCTGAATTAATCAATCACAACCAAATAACATGCACCACATAGGGTGAGGTTTTCGCATCCCCTTCTAACATCCATTTGAACGAACGAACGGGAGAGGTCACCCTCGTTTACATAAACGGACGTAAGAAGCCATATTTTTAATGCATGTTTGAAATGGATATCACATTTAAATACTTCTAACATTTTTACAAAAAATTCCATATAAAATAAACGCGATAATACTAAAAAAACGGGTGAGAAAAGTGTCTAAAGTAGCAGTAATATTTATAATGTTAATATACATACATAGCTATCTTTTACTTTACGGCGGTTTTGGTTAATTATCTAAAAAGAACTGATTTATATGTCTATTCATACATCTTGTTAAATTTCGAACAAGGTATTAAAACCGTTGATTTAGATGCCTGATTTCAGATAAGAATTGCATTCTTTTATTTGGTATGGCATTATACCTGGGAAGGAATTAGAATTCAATTCTTTACTCATCAAGACTCTACTATATACATCCCACTGATCAGTGCTATACAATAGCTCCATCCACTACTGTTTGCGATAGAAACAATATATGTTTCACTTTTAGAGTTTTTCAAGAGTTTCTTAATTATGTCCACGAAGAGCTGAAGAACATATTATAAGGTCATGAAGACTTTCATATCAACTCCACTATGTGTTGTGTGTGTGTGTGAAAGTACATTTGAGAAATAGAATCTCTAACTTCTCAATATAATATATTAAACAACGTTAAGATGGAAATTTGTCTCGAACTTAATCTTCACTTAGGAAGAATGTTGCTCTGAAAATTTTTAAAATGAGCGATATTGTTCTTTACTTTTAAAAAAACTAACTTTGGTTGTTAAAATTTGAGATTAACTACAAACATTTTTTGCAGTAAATTTTAGGATAACATCACTTATAAAAAGACTTGCAGGGTTATATTGCTTTTGAGAGAAAGCTTTCAGATAAATCCGCATTTTAACCCTGTTAAACTAGGTGGAGATACTTATTGAAGGAAGAAACGATGATTATTTTATGTTTTATTTGGCTTTTTTTTGAAAGTAGAAGCCCCGGGGGCGTTCTCGTTTGATCACGTAATTATCAAGGAATTGAGGCACTTTTACACTTTTTTTTCCTTGTGTGGGGCTTTTATCATAAAATTCCAGATAACATTTTCAGGCCCTTTTTTAAAAGTAGAGAAACTTTAAATTGATTCCAAAGATTTTAATGTATAAGAAAGTCTAAATTTAACCCAACAAGTTCTCATCCAGTAAAAGAAAAAAAAATACATGTTATATATGGTGAGAACCATCTTCTTTTTCTTAATTATATATTCCATTTCAATCTCGATCGAGGTTTTCTTTTATTTCAATTATCCAGGAGCCAATTATGCACCCCCAGGTCCCCCGTTAATTTCATCTTATTCCCCCCCCCACACACTTGAACAAAAACAATTGAGCATTAATAATATTTTGCCCATTTGGAAAAACGGTAGAAACGTACTTTTACGCAAGTCGAGATAAATATGTGAAAGAGATTGTCTCATTTTGTGGAAAAACACTGTTAAACGTTCATTTGACTTTTACAATTGCTTTGCGAAACTTATACATTTTCTTTTAAATTCAAAACTTGTTTTTATAGGGAAGGCTTCTAGGAGTTACAATTAGATACATATCATGACTTGGAGTACCCATTTTTTTGTGTATAAATTCTAGACAGACTATTGATACTTTTGTATATAAAAACATATATTAAATCTTTTTTGTCAATAAAATTTTCACTAATTTTCTCTCTCTTTTTTGTTTTATTGTTTTTGGTCAGTTGTTGTTTTGTGTTGCTTGATTTGGTGTTCACGTAATCTTTATTTCCTTCTAATGAAACATATCTTTTGTGTAGAAGAGGGTCTCTTGAAAGGAAACCGTGTTTAAGATAAAATTCTTGTTTTCTAGAAAAAAGGATGCTAATGGAAGATAACTGTTCATTGTTTGTCTCACCTTTTCCTTTCTTCTCTTTTTACTTCTACACGTTGAAATGAAATTACCTATCAGGATCTTACATAATGAAGTGATCGATCTATAGAGCGCATGAGAAAAAAATCACTCAAACTTGAAACCCTAGCTAGGGTATAGTAGATTCTCATATCTATTACCAATAATGGTGCCAGAATATTTGAGAACCACGAAGAGAGAGAGAGAGAGAGAGAGAGAGAGAGAGATTGATTGCCTTCAATAATAATCATCACGACGACAAGTGAATCGCATATAATAACTCCAAATGTAAAGAGATCTATTCATATGACCTATAGGCTATATGTATGTGCGCGCGTAATTTATCGGAATATTTCTGTCAATTCAAACGTCATCAATCTCATCATTTCAAAAGTGTGTTTGTGTGTGTGTAATTATTATATTTTTAACTTTAAGTCAATCATCAAACCAAGTATCCAGTCAAAGTAGCTTAGCTAGCTAGGCCCATTACAATTCCTTAACATGAATTAAGATGCCTACAGATCATCATCATCTTATAAAGTAAAATTATATCACCAAACTAACAATTAATGTACAGCAGCTAGTTACAGCGCCATGCAGTTAAAGTTACGTCATCTACGTGCTTAATTAGCAAAATCAAACACTACTAGCTAGTTAATTTGTGAGCATAACGTTCTTCGATCGATTCTCTCTGATCCCACATACTTAAACTAGCTTCACATATCTTCAGGCGAAGAATGAGACAGATACACCAAACTTGCCATTGCCTCTTGCAACCAATCGTCCTCCTCATCATCGTTCTTTAACTGCAGATTATAATTAATATAATTCAATCAATAAGTTTATGTCTATATCTATATATATTATTTTGCACTTAATAGAGCATTAATTAACAGCTCCGATATGCATATGAAATTCATCTTTTGTCATCTCACACAAATTATAACGTTTATATACACAGAACAAACATCCCATAAAATATATATATAATGACCTGAAATTGGATGGGATCGCGACCACCGTACAGGTCCTGCTTGTAAGTAATATTCTCATTCTTCTTCACGGCGATCTCATCCTCACATAGGTCGTTGTTTCTAGCAAACCTGCCTCTCACTCTCACTCTCCGATCAGCTAGAGTTTTCCGACAAGCATACTGCATGCATGGTAATGATAGAATTTGAGGTCTATATATAATCAATTGTATACAATATCAATCAACCGGGGGGGGGGCAGACAGAGAGATGAGAAAGACCTTGATGGTTTTGTTAAAGTTTCTTTGATTTCTTTTCTTCAAATATCGCAGAATTCTCTCCTTCCTTTCTTCTTCTGAGTATCGTCCTACCTTAATGTTTGGTTCCTCAGCTGCTGACATTTGATTTCCTTGATATGATCCCTATACATATAACATGTCATTTCAAATGAAATATTCAAATCAGTTACCCCCATATTAATATTTACTCATATATAATTATAACTGATCAGAGAAGGAGGGGAGATATATCCATATTGAATGCATTCCAGTTTTCAGAGATGGGACAGAATAAAGCAATTAATTAACAGGATTGATTTGTTCATCATATGCTAACAGAATTAATTACATCGTTGCCTGATTAGTTATAAGCTCAAAATGAATACAAAATTAAGCAGTACGTACCCACTTTTCCGTGTTAGAATTTGGATAAGAAGGTGGTTTCATAATATCCTCCACAAATCTGCAACATTCTTCGCCAAAATCACCCAGATTGTGCGACGGTTTGTATCCGCCACCGTTAAAACTCTGAAATCCGCCATCAGCGCCGCCCCCGTAAATCACCGGAATGACCAAGTCCGATAAGTTCCCTAGCTGATCAGAGAACGTAGCAGGGAACAAAGACGAAGCCATAGTATCGCAGTCCAATACTGAAGAAACATGATCAAGTGCTGCACCATTGGGAACAATATGGTTGAAGCTATCGTGGTGGTGACCACACATTCTATTATCTAAACCTGAGAAATCATTACTAACGTTGCCATCAAAGGCTGAAGCTTGGGTTGGAAACTCTGAGAAATCAGTTGGGAATATTGTGTAGTTTGAATAGAATTGAGGAAAAGCTGCCATTGAAGAAGGAGACAGGTGTATGTGAGAAAAATATATCTATATGGCTTTTAATGGGTTAATTTGTTAGCCTTTCTCTAGTGTGATGCTTTCAATATATAGCGAAATTGTGGTGGTAACAGTGGCTTGATTAGGCCAAGTTGTTGAGGAAGAAGCACGTGACCAAGTGGCTTACACTAAAAATAGTTAATTAGACAGCTTGGACACTTAATCACCCTAACTGTCACTTTAAGTTTTACTTTATGTTACTTCTTCTCCATTTATTATGTGAAAAGTAGTTTGGATGCATAATAAACTTAATTATCACCTTTTTTAGATATTCTTTTGCTTGTTAGTAAGTTGTTGCTGCCCCTCATGATAACTTCGAAGAAATATATTCTTGAATTGAGTTAGTTAATAAACACAATCAACTAAATATCTTTTTAGTTTTTTTTGCTAAACAAGAGTTGATGTTGTTTAATTAGCTAGTATGTTTTTACCGAAATATTTGATTTTATTAGCTCAGAAAAAAAATTAGAATCCAATAATACTCCCAACAACACCAAGAACCAACAAAAGCCTGTACAGGAGAGGTGCCAATATTGTAGTATAAATTAGCTACTATTTGGCTCAATATATGGTCATATTACATTTTTTATTTATTATTCTTATATTATAAAGGAAAAGATAGGAATAAAATCAAATACTTTTTTCTTATAAGGAAAACCAAATACTTTTCAGTATCCCTGGAACTTCAGTGCTGGAGAGGTGCCACTTTATCTATATTCTGTATAGTATTTTTAAATACATTCCATCGTTTTCAAATTATAAAATAAATTTCTAAGTTATATTTTTTTTTGTAAGATAAATTTCTAAGTTATAAAATGCATAGGATTCAAGTTAAGCGGTTAAAATGGAGGAAAATATTAGAAGTCATACATGATCAATCAAAAAGGATCCGATAAACTTGAGGAAAGTTTTATGAAACTGTTAGCAATGATGCTGTGTGTGTTTGTGTGTGTGTTAGTGAATGCTAAGTATTGAATAGACTATATGCACAAAACATTGGGTAGAGAGACAAAACTATTGAGATGAAATTATAATCATATCAGAAAAAAGTAAGATAATGATCATACAATGACGGCTTCATGTGGCATATATATATATATATATATATATTGATAACAAGATGGTAGAAAATCTTTTAAAATAGTTTGGACATGTATAAAAGTGGAAGAGATAATGCAACAAAGAAGGTTGAAGACATGGTTTTAGCTCTTGTGAAGAGAAAAAGAAGATCAAGAAGAACACTTGAGTATGTTATTATTTGAATTATACCATTTTTTAAGCATGTGTATCACCTAAATGTAGGCATTTTTCAACGAGTATTTAAACATTAGTTCATCTTATTATAATGAATTAACCCATTTTGTCGAACTCAATCCCAATTGGTATTTGAACTAGAATATTTGGTAAACATTTAAAAAAAATTGGTTATTGAAAGGATTCAATGACATTATGTAAACTATGTAACCAACTCTACTAAATACTATTATAAAATCTATATGAATCAATTATTTAACTTTTATGTTAAGGATGGGAATTAGTCATTTATAAAAGGAGTTTTTATCGAATAATCAACATACATAGTTGATCAATTGATTAGAATGTCGTTTATGTACGTTTGTCTTTATTTGTCTTAATTATATTATACATCAATTCAATCCCAATCAGCCCCCAAAACCACTTGAATCTATTCTATTTTATTTATAAACTTACAAGTTTGTGCATACACACCTTTATATAGTGTCTCCTTTTTAAAAAAGGATATATATACGTACAGGACCATGAAGTTACACAACCATATATCAAGCCTTAAAGTCAAACTCACTTGTCAAAAGTTATATATAACTTGAAAAGATGGGAAAAGCAATATACTATACGGTTATGAACATTGGATGAACCGGGAATTTTATTTTATTTTGAGATCCAAAAAGAAAACTCAGAAGAAGAAAACAAAGGGCTGAAGAGACCTGAAAGAGTATATGTATATATAGGAGACATGTACATACTCTATATATATTCTTAATAATTATAGAGTGTACATATTTCAGAGTTTTGTAACCATAAATACTTGAAAAGATAGAACCTAGCTACTTATAGCCTTGGAATCAAACACATGCGATTGTTACACTTTTGGTTAGCAAATCAAGTACATAAGATATCTAACCCTTAAATTCTACCCAAAGTTTTCATCAAATCATTTACTTAGCCCTAAATTTATATATATGTTATATGTACAATGCCCACCATATATATATATCCAAACAAAATTAAAGTACATATATTGCATGCCTTCAACTTGAAGTGCTTTTGTCAACAACTTGAAGTTTGTTTTATTTAATGTAATGAAAAGAAAGTTTTAGCCTTCATGTCACTGAAAATTTGTTAGATATGGACAGTACATTTGTACTATCTTATGGGACATATTTACCCGGTTGCTTTGCATGCGGTCAAAATACCAAACGAATTCTTTTGATCATTGAAAATTTTATTTTAATTAATTACTTTCACCCCTTAGACTCAAATTTTATGAAATTCATATTATTACATCTTTGAAGAATTCTATTTAAAAACGCATGCTTTTTCTAAAGAAAATTTTAATACAATTATTTGATTATAGTATTGTTGATGAGCCTAATACCAAATGGACATGGCCCTCTCAATACGATTTTTTTTAATCATCTATTCACAAAATTATTCAAGATGTTGACCTTAAGGGAATCGAGTTGATTCTGCTCAATTAACTACCATTAGCGGATTGTGATTATATTTTTAAACACTAAAATTGTTCCTATGGAATTAAAGTATTTTAAGAATAAATATTCTTAAAAATTAATTAGTAGTTTCCTAAGAATCAAGTACGAAATCTATAAAACTTCGTAGTATATTACTAGGTTTTATGATCATTTTCACAAATTAGGGCTACATAACCACTCATTTGTAAAAACAATTCTAATTTCAAGGATAGTCTTATCTAAATAGTTTAACATCTAGATGTTAAAGTATAATTTTCGCTACATTATAAAGGCCAAGTACGTATTTTCAACATATCTTGTGCATAATCAGGACAAAAATAAAGTTGAATAATACGTTGTGAATCTTTATAGAAGGTGGTTCTGCAACTCTTTTTGACTAGTAACAGGAAGAAGTGGTGGCGGTATACTGTAATCAATAATATGATTGGTTAAGTAGCTATATGCACATATAATTGTGTGTGTGTGTGTACGCGCCCACACAATGGAAAAGCATCTGTAACAGAATAATGTCATATATGTGTTTGTTCATATAATGACTGACTGATTGATTGAAATGTATGAATCAAAATCTTTAATTATTGTATCTTTCAAGGTGCGGTTTTTTGCATATCTTCCTTTCAACAACACAAATCAAACACCTTTCATATTTGCTTTCCCTTTTGATTTCTCTCTAATTAATTTCACACTTGAAAGTTTCCATGGTTTTTTTTATTTGAAGTAAAAAAGTTAGGAAAATTTAGTCTGAGATCTCAAATAGACAACTTATTTAATGAATGGTCACATGGATGAAAATATTTAATTAGAGATCTCATTGACAATATGAGGTGTTGTCAACACCAACACATACTGTTGTTAATACAAGGACCTCATGTTATAAACGGGACCTCAAAATAAATATTTTGATCAATGAAACCATTCCTTAAATAAGTTTTTTATTTGGGACCTCATACTAAATTTTCCAAAAATAGGTGTATAGCTGTACTGTTTGGTATAAGGGATTTGTTGGAGGGAAAGGGTGAAAATAATTTTAAATTTGATTTCTTAAAAAAATAAGTTTTTCAATTTTAATCCCAACATCAGTAAACATAGGTGTTGTTTTTAAATTAAGGAAAAAAATGAATCTGCTAATTAATTTCATACTCTGTCATGAAGTGTGGGAGCAGAATAGATCTTTCACTTGTTTAAATTACTAAAAACACTGTCCCCCAATCAGGTTCATCCTGCAGGTACTTGATGATAAAATAATATAAGATAAAGAGTCACAATAAAGAGTTGATTTTTTTTTTTGTAATAATTTATGCGAAAACTTAATAGGAAACTAATTAAACAGGATAAAAAGGTATCAGGTTCAAAAGGTCTACTCACACACGTAAACACAATAAAACATATGCATATGCATGATCGATCTTTTGCTATCTGGAAAGATTCCTCCTGGCTCACCAACTTATACTCAGCCATCTCAAAAGCATAACAACATCAATTTGGTTACCCTCATTTTTAGACAGTTTAACAATCCCAAACGCCACCAATATAAGTTATTTGTACATCAATATATATATATCCATATATCAAAGCCCTATCATTATTTCTACTAGTATCAATCAATTCATTGTATGCAAAAGTACATCGTTCAAATATAAAATTTATGCTAGTTAAGCTATACTCTATGATCAAATGAGTGTTAGGATTAACTTATTTTAAGTGATTTTACATAGTTCTAGATAAGTATGTAAGAAAATATTTTATTTTGATTTGTGTGAAAATGTTTTTTTACTA
Organism: Vachellia pachyceras; assembly: GCA_025593235.1. Taxonomy (NCBI): domain Eukaryota; kingdom Viridiplantae; phylum Streptophyta; class Magnoliopsida; order Fabales; family Fabaceae; genus Vachellia; species Vachellia pachyceras. The sequence continues at coordinate 38,615 of JANTPZ010103314.1, forward strand.
AGTAAAACAATTTTTTTTGGTAAAATCTAAAATAAGTTGTACCATTCCTTTTAATTTTAACTATTGAGCATTATAATTTAATTCTTTATATAAGAACTCCTTCATTTTGTCTCCCTGTTTTAAATATTTTTTAGGAAAAATTTCGTTTACGAGACATTGCAACAACATAATTTCCATTTACCCTCGAACAATCCTGAAACCTTATTGCAATCTCCTGAGACCAAAACGAAATTCACTTATGCGATGAAAACATGTTATTAGCAAGAACATAAGAGAGAATTAACAACTCCCCTTTAATAGATTCACATGTTTTGATAGAGAGAAAACATGTGATCAGCAAGAACATATAAGAGAATGCAAGTGTCCATGTCTCAATTTAACTGGTGGAAATACACATACGAACAAGGAACAGCGAAAAATAGTTAATTAACAAGAGAATATAACATAAAGGAAAATTAACAAACCCGATTTTACCACAATTTCTTAGGTTTTGATAGAGGGGAGAATGCGAGTGTTTTGTATCTTCATGAACAAGTGGATATACTCATATGAACAATTAAAAAATTGGTGATTAACACCAACACATAAGTGAATATAAGGAGCAACAATGTCTTTGCACTGCACAAGTTAATTTCATTTTGGTCTTATGAGATTGTAGTGAAGTTCAGAATTGTTTTGAGAGTAAATGGAAATTATGTTGCTACAGTGATTTTTTAAAATGAAAAATTCCCCCGTCTTTTTCATCAGTATGCCTTGTTAATGCTCACTTTTTTCTGTTGAATTGAGAAACCATTACTTGGAAAAGTGACATAAATATTTACACATTAACTATAAATAACTAATTTTTTTACAATCATGAATTAATTAAAATGGGTATGACATTTTTTTTTTCCAAATATTTACATGCAGGAAGGAGAATAACTTACTTTTAAAATTTCATATTCCTCTGGTCCCTCATATTGGTCTTTTAAAAAAAAAAGGTTGTATTTTTATAATTCAAAATGTATTTTGCAAGAGTTTGTAGAGTATTTATAATTTTATTTCAAAACTCCACTTGTTAATTTTAATAGTATTTGTTACGGGCAATTATAGAAACCAAATAATTTTTAAAATTTTAAAAGGTAGGGTGGTGTGTACGAAGGACATGGAATGGTACACTGCATGATGAAACATGCTTAACTATCTTTGGGATGAACTGTCTAATTTAACATTTTAAAAGGATAAACTTGGGGAGTAAGCTTGAGGGAGAATTCAGTGAAGGAGGACAGACAAAAAGTAATGGAAAAAGGAAGAAGATGAAGTTCGTGACAGTACGTAGTATCAGGTGCCTCGGCTTCTTTCTTCTCTCTTTCCAACTCGCATCCCACAATCACTTATTTTACAATTTCTTCCTCTTTTATTATTTTTTTTCCTGATTCCCCACTTGCTTCCGTTCCAGCTTCCACCTTTAGTAACAAGTATCACTATGCTCATATTTCACTATTTATGTGTTTATGTTTAAGATTCATTCTTCAACTTCATCATCTTTTCTGATTCATCCTAATTCTTATCTTAATGAATCACTAATTCATTTGTTCCCCATCAAACAAAACATAAAATGAATATGCACAACTATTTTTTATGCCATTAAATTGTCCCCTCCCGCCTCATATAAATACGCTACCAGAAAAATCTCATTTAGCAACAGAAAAATTTATCACTAAATGGCTATTTTCCATCAGAAAATTTTCATTTGGCAACGGGAAATATTAGTAACCCTCGTTTTAGTGACGGAAATTATTTTAACGACGGAAATGACATTTTTCTGATAGTAATAGTGTATGTCCAACACTTAAATTGATTAACTAAATATCACACAAAGTCATTCATATATATATATAGTCTAACAAAGAATTCGTGTTAATTAAGTCTAGCAGCAATGATCTTGATTATCCTGTACCTGCTTAAAACCACGCAATAATTTTAGTAGTATGTTAGATTTTGAGACTTTGCTTTAGTTGATTATTGAAAAATACACAATAATGAATACCACCAAGACAACACATTTAAGTGTCAAAACTTAAACTAAACAAGGGAATAATAAACATAAAACGATACTCAATGATTTAAACTTGATAGCAATTATAATAAAAATTAAGAAATTATAACTTCCTTGCAAATTAAAAAAAACCAGCAAGCTTTAAACATGCATTAAAAAGTTTTTGAAAATTATAATCAAATATATGAAATCACAATTTTAAATCATTTCAACAGGAGTTTACATAAACCATATGCAAATTATATAAAAATCAAATAATAACCTTTAGTACTTGAGGTAAGACTAGTGATAATTCTTAATATCCTTCTATATAATGCTACTCCAGTGGCCAGTTTAGATCCTTGAGGATAAATTTTCCACAATGATAAGATGTAGTATTGACCAAAACTTGTGGAGAAAAAGAAAACCACATCTAAAATTAGGTGATAAATAATTCAAATCTTAATGAATATCTTTTTCCAAGTGGGTGAGGAGGCAGCAAGGTCATGTTGGTGCAATGGTGGATGTTGCACTCGAGTGAATCTAAAGCTGATTTTGGAGCATAAGATCACTACGGCACCTTTCCCTGTTCTCCATCATTTTTCCAATCCCAATATTATTCTGTTCCATGGTAGAGCACCCCCCCCCTTTCAACCCCAGATCCCTTTGCTCAAAGATTTGTCATTCTTTTCACTTGCAGGATCGACTTTTGTCTAAACGCTATCAGACTACCTTTATTCTTCACTATTTTTGAACTGTACATGAGAAGATTAGTTCAGCGGAAATAACCCAACTCTCCACAGACCAAAACATTGCATCACCATGTCTTTATAAGCAAATAAAATTGAGCATTAGAATGTTTTCTGTACCATTTGAACTACAATATAAAATCATTTCAATTCATGTTTTATTGCTGGGCAGCCAGAAGGGAAGACTGCAACTGATTTGATTATCGTGTCCCTGTTAAACCCCTAGCCTCTAAAATGAAGGCTACCTTCAATTCCATCTCTTAAAATCTCAAACTTTTATCTTTAAACCAAACTAGGGATAAAAGAAACCGCACTTCATTAGATTCTTAGATTCAATATATAATAATACAACAAGCAATCATAAATATCATATACCCATATCCGAGAAAGATATTACCATGAAGTGTGCATGACATGGTAAAGTCCTAGTTGTAACTAGTTTGGTCAGCCTATTTTCGGAAGTGGATCTTCCAGTCATGGCAACTATGGATTGCCAAGCCCAAGATCAGCAACATTTAACCCCTGAATCTTGTAGGCTGTGCAATTATACTGCACCTTTCGGATTCAGCCACAGCAACTAGAAGACAAGACTCTTGTGAATTGGCCATCAAATAGAAGGAAAGGAAAGTTTCCGGATTGAACCAAGAGAGCTTCCCTTCACGTGCATGTTGAAGAGATCAAAATTTTGCAAAAGTCAAATAGCAGTTTAGCCAGCTAAGCAATAAGCAATTCATGCGGCAGATGGTATATCTAAATAGCATTCAACAATAATCAACAAGGAAGCCTGGACGAATTAAACATACTGTCATCGCAAATTCATGACTCAGATAAATGCTATCTTGGATTCTGATCACAGTAAGAAACAAGTCATAGAACATCCACTTGAAGTCAGATACATACGCTGCAAAATAAATTGACATTTACATAAAATTAATCACTGCAGCTCAAGGTTGGATAATTATCCAGAGATCTTAGCATTGCCAATAGGGAAAGAATGACTATAAACCATAAATAAATTCAGACGAGCATAGTTATATCAGTGGAAATATTTGATTTATCCCTTTGAATGCGATTCCCTTTTTCACAATTGAAATAATGAATGTGAGATTCTCACAATACTCTTGAAAATGGTTTTCTGAATCTTGGTCTCAATTCTCAAACCGGATATAAAAAGCTTTACATTGTCCCATGCATCTTTTGTTATTTGAGATTGGTCGAGTTATAGAATTTATATGAATTTTTTAACCTCCACTTTTTTATTGCAAATACTTCTTCCATAATTCACAAAAGCCAAAGGAAATTGTTAAATAAAAGCATAAAATACAATTCTCAATAATGGGTTTTTTGGAGTCATTAGTATTATTGCTTAGTACCTCACTAGAAATGCAGATTCATTAGATGGAATAAAATATCTATCATCACAGTCAAGGCATTAATGGGCCCATGTAGGCAATACATATGCACCAGTAATGTACAAATGCTACTCACAAGGGGCCAAAGAAATATTGGACACAAAAGGCTGGCCTAACTAATGTTGCGTCAATAAGTGCAAACCCAAGTAGATGCAAACGCATTCATACAGCGCAATCATGTTTGCATGCATGCAAGTGGGCAATGTGTGTGTGTGTGTGTGTGTGTGTGAGAGAGAGAGAGAGAGAGAGAGAGAGTAGGGGGGAGATTGTGCTTAAGAGCATACCAACTTGAATATATAGATACATGTAATGATACTTTCAGTACTAGTGCGCATTGCGACTGAGCAATCCTTGAAAAGATAGGAAAAGATCTTTGTTGTCTGTCCCAAATATCTCTTCTGCTTTTCTCAAAGTTTCCTAAAAGAGGAAAGAACAAGATGTTTAACAATTAAGCACCAGGACAGGACACAGTATCCACAGAAAGGAAAAAAATTGTAATAGCACCCAGAACCACATACAGTATTTCACAACTGAAACATGTATTTACCTCTCGTGTCTGCTTCTGAGCATTCAATTCCTTAATGTTGGCAAGGAATGCACTAAACTGCTCGTAGGAAAGGCGACTCCTGGAAAAGATATATGTAAACTATTCAATCAGCTTTTAAGAGAATATTACAAAAGGCAATTATTTTACAAGAGAAGGAAAGAGAATGTCACCTAGCTTGGCGGAAAAACTCCTTTCCATCAATTCTTGGAGTACGGCCTAGACATATTTTTAGTATAAATAATCAGAGATGGACAACATTAAGCAGTTTACGAAACTGATGAAAGAGAGTTAACATTACAACACCGCCACCCCCCCCCCAAAAAAATCTTTTCCAATTTGATGAGAGAGAACATTTAAATGTCATTGTAAACTCTATTTGGCAAGAAGTAAAACAAGTTCTCTATCTATCAGGCCTATTCAATTATTTACTACAACACATGGCATTATTTTATGGTATTAACAAAGTAATACATGAAGTGCTTTCTGCCTTTGTCGTCTACCCAGTCAGTTGATGTCAATTCCCTTTTGGTTTTCAGAAAAACTCCATCAAACAACAGTAAATCTGAGAAGTACTTCAGAAGGGTAATAAATCAACTACGTTGACCAATGTTTAGTTCTATATGTGTTAAATAACAGATTTCCGCTTCCATTTAGCAGCCATCTCTTCACTTATTGACGGAAGTAGCATTTAAAAGCATCCAATTTTTTCCACCAAGCTCTGATTTTTATAATAATATGACACAACATGATTACAGATTTAAAAGTAACCCCTACATTTATATTAATGAGGTATATGCCATTCAGTGTGTAACCAGAATCTTCTGCTAACTATATCTTCCAAAACCAAAACAGTATATCAATATCTTAACTGGTAACTTTTTAACAGATAGCATTCAGCCAATAGCATGGTAGTCAGAATCTTACGATTCACGATTCGATCCAGATATTTAGAGAAAAGATTCGACTCCCATGGTGAATCTTTCCCCCACGAAATCGCATGTCGTCTCTTACGATTCACGATTCAATCCAAATATTGAGGGGAAAGATTCGACTCCTATGGTAAATCTTCCCCCACTGGAATCTTTCACTCTAGAATCGCAAGAATCGTGCGACGACTAATATTCCAATGATGCAAGATGAAGCGGCCTCTTCCTTCCACGATGTGAGAGGGAAATTGCCGCAATAGTAGTCTTTTGTTCCTACTTCTTCCTGAAAGAAATTAATATTTTTGCCGCAAAAAACCCCTCCTACTACACTGCAATCCATATCCACAAATGCCCATCGGAACTTCAAGCTTCCTATTGTGCGTGAGTTGATTTTTTGCTTTGCTCCCACCTCCTTTCTATGCGATCAGGTCTATTATTCTATTCCTTTCAAAATTTCACTCATCCGATCCCTCCAATAAATCTCATAACACTGTTTTTTTTGGAAGTTTGTTTCTCTCCACCCTATTTTACTTTTCTATGCTGACGGTGGTTCTTTTGTGGCTGTTATTTTGGTGGTGGGGCACAATGACTCATAATTTTACGAATTTATGAAATAGAAATTTTTATTTGATGTCTCTTATGTGAAAAATTATATTTATGTCATCCTTAATGAATGACCATGAATCTTACGATTCACAATACATTTCGATTTACGATTCTAAAAATGGATTTTCCGATTCAAGATTCGTATCTCGATTTGATAACCTTGGCCAATAGCAAATAACTAATCTTAATGGACTTCAAGAACCAATCTTATCGAGATGGAAGGGGTTTTTTTGTGGGGGGTGGGGGATCTTAATAGCAAAATAGGAATAAATATTCCAAACCTGAAAGAGATCGTGCACGGGGAGGAGAGTTTGCTGCAGATGACTGCTGACTTGATGGATACCATGAAGATAGTGATTGCCTTCCTTCATATGGAAGTCTGGTGGGAGAAGTGGCACCAGAAGTTTTCTTAGGAGATCCAGCAGCAGAATATCCTCTCGGAGATCCAGCTGTTGAGATCACTTTAGGAGTTCCTTGGGGAGTAAGACGTGGTGTAATATAAGGAGTTATAGAAAATCTATTACCCGCATATCCTGAGCCTACAAAACCATTTGAAAAACAAAAATATTGAAGTCAGAGAAGATTAGAAGACATAGATAGTTCCTGCATTATTTTTATAAAAAATCATACAACACATTAAAAGCGTTTAGTAGAAGTTTAGAACTCTCAAATTTTGAAACAGGAAGCATCCATAAAGCAATATTCTATTGTCATGAACCTTAGTACTTGCATCAGATAATATGGTAAACTATAGAATTGCAGAATACCATGAACTATGATTATTAATAACACTGGAAAACTTTATCTACCTTCATGAATAGTGTTACTGGCAGTAGTAGAGCTATTATATGAATGATGTGCCGCATAGCCACTGCTGTTTTCATCTGTAAGCAATAAAAGAGAAATGCACATTAGTCTTCAACAGCAACACAAATACAACTATTATAAAATGGACAGTCATTTAGATGGAAAGTACCCTTATCAGGATATGCCTTAGGAACAGATTGGTCACAAGTTCCAATATCAACAGTTTCAGTCTGTTGCACATAAAAAGTAAGAATAAGATATACGCCTCTTCAGGAGTACTACACTGGTCATTTTCAAGACAAAAATCAATTGCAACAACTAAAAAATGTCTTACAGATTGATTGTCATCATTTAGGGACTGCATTAGCTGTCTCTTAAATGCCTCCAACTAGCAAATAGAGAATGTAAAATAGACAGTCAGGTACTAAAAGAAAAAAGAAAAATAAAAAAATAGAACATCTTTTGACAATCTAACCAGTGACTTGTGCATATCAAGGAAAAAGATGTAGAAATTTTGAAGAAGCCAATATATCTGGAATTCTAAGAATATACTAGTAAAGAAAAATAATACAGGGCATACTAGTCAAGAAAACAAGAATGCAACTATGCAAGCATGATAAAATTTCAAAAAAAAAAAAAAGTCAAATTGTGTTCACAAAGAAAGATTTTCATCATAAAAAATAACAGAGTTCCCCTTACCAGGAGGGGAAAAAAATACGTACAAACATGCACAATCAAGCACAGAAACTCCATTTCAACAGTGTTAACCATATTGAGTATTATGAACAAAATAAAAGGCATTTCCAAGCTAATTAATTTTAAGGCCATGAGTGCAAGATTTATATGACAAAAGAAGGTTCATGCAAGGGGTTTTCTTTGGCCAACCGTAAATGTTTTCCCAGTCATCAAAGTTTTCTATAGTTAAGGGCTATAACATTAGTTTGTATAAAACATATCCAAGTTATCATATTTTATTTTCAAGTGACCATTATGTAATTTACTATGTCAACCAACATATCTTCGATTCTCACCTTTGACAAGTCTCGACTGAGCTTTTTAGCTGTCACTGCCAATTGATCCCTCTCCTGTGTAAGCTTTATCTGCAATAGAAAGCATCTACCATCAATTCTAAACATACAAATGAATTGTACTTTATCTAATTTGAATAAATCTTTTGTTTTACATATACCACTCAATAAACAGACAGGCAATTCCAGAACGGCACATATCAGGCTTCTCACCCCCCCCCGGGGTTGTCATTCCACCTTGTTTAGTTCCTTGTAAAAATTAAAGTCTCCTAATGTCTATCTTTTGCACTGGATAAGTAGGAACAACAAAATGATAGAGTGGAGTCTTTGTCTAAGAATTACAACGGATTGCCAGTGAAAATAAGTAGTTCTGTCGCGTACTTCCCTCAGTTCACAGCCTTTACTTCGACCATGTCCAGTTCGTTACTAAAGTTTATTACGGTGATAAATGGTTCCGTCACATTTACCTCAATTCCCACCCCCTCCTTTTTATTTATTGTCTTGTGCAAATACAATCATGATTATGCGAGGTGAACACAGTCATCTGCTCAACCGCAGACGGGAATATTATGGAACCATACAGAATTTCCAGTTCTACTCAGAACATAATCAAAGTTTCTCTCTTTTTTCATTTTTCTCTCTTTTTATTTTCTTGAAAAAATAAATCAACTTACATTCTCATCCAGAGCAACCTTCAATCTGGACTCAGCTTCCTGGCACGCATGATTAAGACCGGAGACCTTCTCCTCGAGCGCGAATATTACGCGGTCCTTCTCATAAAGCATCTCTTTGACCCGACCCATTTCCAACTCGAGCTTCGAAACTCGCGAAGCGATCGCGATGGAGCTAATTTTTCGAGCCAGATCGAGCTGCTCATAAGGGTCGGTGGGTATCACCGATAGTATCTCGTCTGAGAGATGGAAATCGGGACCAACCGCATTGCCAAGCCCGTTAACCTGCGACATAAATAATAACCACCTTCGTGTTGGAATTATATGTGGGTGTGTGTTAAAAGGAAGAGGAAGTTCCACTTTGTGTAAAACAAGGAAGGCATGAAGTCCCACATTGCTTGGGAGAATGAGGGCCTTGTCACATGGAACCTATAAATATTATGCCCACAATT